>CABHPP010110102.1:24019-43528 GCA_902168425.1 Peromyscus attwateri | reverse complement strand
GGTGACAAACTTTAACTTAGGTCTAGATATAAGTAATAGTGATTAGTGATTACTCGGGTAACCTGAACAGAATTCTGAGAGACAGTGACCACATCAAAATTCAAATTGGGCACATCCTAAAGGTTCCTAAACCTCATTGACTCATAGGAGAGTCCAGACGGTCCTAAGCAGACTAATCTACAATGGGAACTAAGGAACTGTATTACTTGCTGGTTGAGATCATTAACTAAAACTTAAATTAACCAAAATGTTAAGTATTTGTACATGATTGGATAATCACAGTTTCAAACAAGAGCCTTTTTTTCCCAGTCATTGAGCAGACATGGTACCCTGACAACGTTTCTCTTTCTTAATTTCTAATTGGAATTTCTTTGAAAGAATGCCTATGTTTTGTGATGTTTTGTTTCTGTTCCAATCTTTCCTTGGTTATTCTGAATTCCTGGAGAAGAATGCACAGATAATTTCCATTTAGCAGCATGGGTGTCGATTTTTGTTTTAAATTCTTTTAGATCAATAGCAAAATTTCCTAAAGAGTATTTTAAATTAAGTAACCAGAAAAGCATGCACCATCCACTGTCTCCATCCTCCATCAGCCCAGTTTGTCTCAGCCCCTTCCATCCTGCTGTGCCGCTTTGGTGACCCGTCCTGTCCTCCTGCGGGCGTCCGTCTCGTCTGTCTGATCTCACGTCAGTCTTGTCCAGTTCTCCCTGCAGTTTCTTCCTGTGTGTCTGTTTGTAGATGCAGGGGCTGAGGACCAAGTGGGTCCCCTCCACAGGTTCCCCATCCATGAACCTGCCACCAGCGGGGAGAGGCGTAGGCTTCTAGCCCCCTCCATCTCGGTGTCTGTGCCTGATGATGAGCCTTACAGTTCGGATGAGGAGTACTATGAGCATCCTTTGTTCCGCTCAGAGTGGACTGGTGTGCTCCCCAGTGTCACAGCCCAGAGCGCAGAGGCCCACTTAGGCCAGCAGAAAGGTGAACAGGAGCATGGTGCCCAGATTCTGCTCCTCCTCCCCACCTGCAGCTCTGTCCACCATACATCACGTTCAGTGTGCTTTTGTGTGGGCGGTGGGCGGGCAGGAGCTTGTTTTGTCCACATGACAGCGAAGTCCCTACATAAGGAGTTTCCCACTGAAATGCCTCAAAATTTATATGAAAGAAATTTGTTACATGAAACAAATGAGCATTTCTTTTTATTCTTTTATTTTATTTTATTTTATTTTTTACATTATTGCTCCTATGGGGTGGGAAGGGAGAAGAAAAAGGGACAGGAAATAATTTAATTAAAGTATGACTCCTTTTTGTTTTTGTCAATAAATTATTCAGGGAGAACATACTATTTACCTAAACTGAAGAAGACCCTTATAATTGTTTTCCTCCTTAGATGTGGACTATTCTTAGGGCCAGCCTTAAATGGAAGTCAGCTTTTTACAACTGTATTCATATGCATGTTCTTTAAAAAAAAAAGAAGAAGAAGAATAAAGAGCCCACTTAGAAGAGAATAAATGTTATGGGATGAATTTATGACTCCACATCAAGAAATGCGAAACGGTGGAGAGTTCTTAGGTGGCTGTTCTCAGCTCAGGAAGTGAAGACTGTGACTCGGAGCCTTCATCCCATAAAGCTGAGCTACCTATGAGTCATTGACTATCAGGAGAGTGAAATTCAGGGGGTGATGGGCTGCTGTTAACCTCATATTTAACTAGGGATTTTTGTGAAGAAGAATGTGTAGCTAAAATATTTTGCTTAGACAGGAGTATTTTCGGGTGAGAAGGATGGCTTGCTGTGTGCAGAAGAGCTCGTTCTTCCTGTGAGACACTATGTAATGGGGAAGACACAAGGACGGACAGACATTTCCAAGGCAGCAAGGAGTCAGCTCACAGACTGCCAGCCACAATCAGGACAGTAAGGTTCTCCCAAAGTCATTTTGAAAACCAAAGACCTCCAACAGCTGACACCCCGAGAAATATACCCAGCATTAAAAAAGACTAAGTACTTTTAAAACACTGTGAACTTCAAGTGATTAAAACATATGAGAGATTTTTAATTAAGAGGTAGGTACAAGGCCAGGTGGTGGTGGCACACGCCTTTAATCCCAGCACTCGGGAGGCAGAGTCAGGCAGATCTCTGTGAGTTCGAGGCCAGACTGGGCTACAGAGTGAGTTCCAGGAAAGGCTCCAAAGCTACACAGAGAAGCCCTGTCTTGAAAAAAAAAAAAAAAGTAGGTACAGTGGACACAAGAATACTTAATTCAAAATTTAAAAATTAAAGGTCAAAATATTACGTGGATCTGAAAACTTATAAATTAACTTGGTTAGGCTTCATCTAATAAGCAGGCCTTGGTGAAGTTAGATACATTTAAAGTTTTTTTAACTTTAGAATCAAAATGCATGCATTATAAAAAAAAGTCTGAATGATAAGGAAGAATTGAAATTTTTAAAATATCCCTTACAAAATTAAATTACAGGCACACAAATGTCTGCATGGTAAATGTGGAAAGATAGATGAGGGAGTTCTGCCACCCTCCAGAGTGTCAGTATTTCTTAAAAAAAGAAAATTCCTTCCCTTGCCACCTGTAATCTTTCCCACAGGGCCTTTTGCACAATGTCCAATTGTTTCATGGAAATATCAGAAGAATCTTCCCACTGTAGACTTCTAAAACAGCTAATGTAGTTTCCTTTAACTTATTAAAGGGTAGAATGGATTCATTTATTTTTGTGGACATTTGAAGTGTAAAAGAGAAGAAAAAAATGAACAAAATAATTCATGGCCTTCAGAAGCTTGATGTTTGCATTTAAAGGCTGACATTGTTTCTATTTATACCTTTGGGAGGGATATTTTGGGGGAGTATGAATGCCACTCAGTCATCTTTCCTTAGTGATTTTATTTTGAATTGCATAGTAAGATTATATTGCTAATATAATCTTTTTTTTCTTTTTTCTTGGTGTCAAAAAGAACTATACACGAAGTGTTGCTGATTAAGTAGCACTAAAACAATTGTATTCAAGGGAAAAAACACCTTTATAAATGATAAAGTTTTAACGTTAAAAAGTATTTTACGTTCAATCTTTCTTTTCCTTGCGTATCACATAATTCAGTGGAGGCAACATAAATTGACCTTTATAGTCCTCTTTCAGAAGCACTGTATTTAGAGTGCTCTGATGGACTTTCTGATAAAACTGTTAAGCAATTGAGTAGGTAACGCTTTGAGGCCAAGCCTATTTTATTCCTAAAATTGTCTTGCAAAGATTGCACATCTTAAATAAAGCAATCAGGGATTCTTATATAGGGACTTCCTGCATTGGAGAAAACACATGTCTAACCAATTGGAAGGCTTTTTTTCAGCACACCAGTACATCTGTCTTCTCACCATCTGCTGGGTCAGCACCATCTCTAATTTCCAACAATCCTTCCCACATGCTCATCTTTACTGCCGTTCCCACTAAGAGTGATCAATCCATAAAACCCTTTCAGCTCTCAATTTTTAAAATGAATAGCACAGTCTTTCAATTAGAGTTTTCAAAGGAATTTCTATCAGTATATTATACATCATAATTTTCCAGTGAGTACATAATGTGTCTGTCATTCAGTTATTAATTCGCTCATCCAGATGGAAAAGGAAAATATGCCTGATGCCCTGGAGAGGTCATTCAAACAGAGCTGAAAGTGTTCCATGAATAATATTTCTGTCCTTCCGTGGTGTATTGTTCTGTGGTCATGATGTCAACATCTTTTTCATCCCCAAGAAGAAGAAACGCTAGAGGGTGCGATGGCTGAGGGAATGAAACCTGCTGTCCTTCCCGGAAAAGAGCACGAGGCTGCTAAGTCCTCAGACCCCCTCCAGGGCCTCAGTGAGGGCCAAGTGGAATCTAGTGCAGAGGCGCAGATAGTTCCAGAAGACAGTGTAAAAGAGGTCCCGGAGGTGGCTCCAGATGTAAAAATCCCTTCCTCTCTCAAGGAAGGTGTGTGTCTGTCAGGATTTGCATGTGTGACGCAAATGTGCTGCCATGGATTTCACCAAGTGAATGCCTTTCCAACGCTGGTCCACCGCTGGGTCTCCTCATGGTCCTAAGACACCATTTCAGGCTTCGCGAGCAGAGACTGTGGCTTGTGCAGATGCTGTGAGAGCTTGGTCGTCCCCGGCTGCAGCTGGTTGTCCTTTGCCATGATACAATACGCTTTGCCGCAGGCTAATGACGCTGTGTGAACTCTCTTGGTTTTACCCCCTCCCTCCTCATCGCCAGTGTTTGCCAGTCACATTGCTAATACATGTATATTTTCGTTTTTTTATGTTTTGGGACAGCAATCCATATGCTTTTTCTTTTCAAGCCCTAGAGCTGGGTTTTAGCACATACAGGCTTCAATGATAGAATCGCTTTTGTTTGCAGCCGCAGAGTGCTACGTGTTTAATGCTTCAGCAAACGCTGGTTTGGTTTCCTTCAGAGACCCTGTCGGTGCTTCTGTTGTTGTCTCTCCAGGGCAGCCAACCCCTTTATCATGCCTGTATCGCTTGAGTTTTCATCCATCCAGCTTTCATTACGAGCTTACCAATGACTTCATTGCTCTCATTACAACAGGACACACAGTTCTATCAGGTCATGATAACCCATCTTCAAGAGATGGCTGAATTTTTATGAGTCACTGCCAAATCCTTTTTCAGATAACTACGCTTAGCTCTAGTGACCACAGGAAATTGTTTAAAAGAGACACTTGGGTTGGCATGCAAATAAAACCAAGACCGTGTCATTTATCTGATGTCAAGTATGTCTGAGGCCAATACTGGACAACGTTTTGCCAGCTGGCCAGGTCCAGGGAATGAAGTCAGGACCCTGGGGCGAAAGATATTGTAATAGTTGACTCATTTGAAAAATGTCTTGCTCATGCGGCTTCCCATTGTTATAATTCAGAAGCCGTGACTGCAAATTAAAATTTTAGATTAAGTACAAACTGGCTCATCAACTCTTATAAGGGTCATGTATATAAAACTGACAGCAGATGTTGACTTTAATCTCAGCTGCCTTCTCAAACTTCATGCCAGTAACTTTTAGTATCCCCATATGGGGCCTCACAATTCTTTATCAAGTTACCTGGAACTGCTAATACTTGAAGAATCATTATGTATTTCTTGGCATCTGCTCCATGGCCTGCCAGTTTATTTTCAAGTGAGAAAATTTGAAATACTCAGTAAACATCCTTCATATACATGTTCTTGTACCCTGTGAACTAGTTCCTTGATGTGGATTAATTTCAACTTTCATCAATAGAAAAAAAAGATGACTTTTCTTTTTCATTCTAATACGCACCATATAGTGTGTAGAAGAGACCAAATAAACAAAAAGAATACATAGTCTGAGGCAAACGCTTCTTATAATATGTACAAAATTCATTAGGAACAGGACTTCACTCAGTACTAGTACATACAGAGTCCAGTCCTGACATTCCATGCTCATTTTTCAGTGGGCAGCATGCTTGCATGGTCCATAGCTTCCCTTTTACCCTCCTATTCATTTCCTATTTGTAAGTATGATTTTAAGCTTACTGCCCAAAAGCTGTTGCCTATTGTTTGTTTAAAAATCAACCCGATTACTTCAGATTTGCTTACAGCCTCGAAGATGGAATTCCCAGAGCAGCAGAAATTGACTTCCCCTTTCGCTGAGCCTTTAGACAAGGGAGAAAAGGAGTTGGAGATGCAAAGTAAGCCTGGTGAAGACTTTGAACACGCTGCCTTAGTTCCTCAGCCAGAGACAACTGTAACTCCCCAAGATAAAAAGGATCTCCAAGGCACGGAAGGAGAAAAGTCGCCTTTTGCGCACACTTTTGGTACCAACCTGGAAGACATAAAGCAGAACACAGAACCAAGCATAGCAGTACCTAGCATTGGCCTCTCTGCAGAGCCTGTGGCTCCAAAAGAGCAGAAAGACTGGTTCATTGAAATGCCAATGGAATCAAAGAAGGATGAATGGGGTTTAGCTGCCCCAATATCTCCTGGTCCTTTGACACCCATGAGGGAAAAAGATGTGCTGGAGGATATCCCGAGATGGGAAGGGAAGCAGTTTGATTCTCCCATGCCAAGTCCCTTTCATGGTGGAAGCTTCGCTCTTCCTTTAGATACTATAAAGAATGAAAGAGTCCCAGAAGAACCACAACCCTTGGCTCCTTTCTTCTTCCAAGCCGCTGACAAAACATCTCTGCAGGACACCAGTGGCCTAGCTGCTGCCAAAGATAGCTCTGGAGATGAGAAGCCACAGAAAGACAAAGCAGACAATGTGGTAGACGTCCCAGTCTCAGAAGCTGCCACCATACCCAAAGATGTTCATGGTCCAGTTGTGGAAGGCTATGTCACAGAAGGTGTTTCAGGGGAAGAAAAGGGTGCCACCAATCAAGAGAAAAAAGAAACTTGGACACCCAGCAGACAAGAACCTACACTCACTGAAAATGAACCGCAGACAAAGCTTGAGGAGAAATTATTGGTCTCCATCGAAGAAGCTGTGGCAAAAGATCACGGACCCTCCAAACTGAGAGATGATGAAACAACTGTCATCCAGCCCTCCACCGAGCAGTCTTTCTCCAAAGAAGAACAGAAAGGCCAAGAGCGCGTGACAGATGAGTTAAAACAGGGCTCCTTCCCTATAAGTCTCGAACAAGCATTTTTAGATCCAGCCATGACCTCTGAGACCTTGGGAAAAATTACATCTGAGCCAGAGGCAGCAAGTGAAATGAGAGAAAGCCGGGGCCTTTTGGAGGAGACCGAAGCTGGCAAAGATAAGTTTGAAGGAGTTGGGGCCGCAACAGGAGCTGAGGTTGGCATGCCATTTTATGAAGATAAATCAGGAATGTCCAAGTACTTTGAAACATCTGCATTGAAAGAAGATGTGACAAGAAGCCAACAATTGGGCAGTGATTACTACGAACTGAGTGATTCGAGAGGCAGTGCCCAGGAGTCCCTTGATACTGTATCTCCCAAGCATGGTGAAAAGGAAAAAGAATCCCAGCCCAGTGCTCCAACACAAGAAGCAGGGTATAGCACACTCGCCCAGAGTTATCCATCTGAGTTACCTGAAGAACCAAGTTCTCCTCAAGAAAGAATGTTCACTATTGACCCAAAAGTTTACGGGGAGAAAAGGGACCTTCACAGTAAGAATAAAGATGATTTGACACTTAGTCGAAGTTTAGGGCTTGGCGGTAGGTCTGCAATAGAACAAAGAAGCATGTCCATCAACTTGCCTATGTCTTGCCTCGATTCCATTGCCCTTGGGTTTAACTTCGGCCGGGGCCATGATCTTTCCCCTCTGGCTTCCGATATTCTAACTAACACTAGCGGAAGCATGGATGAAGGAGATGATTATCTTCCCCCCACCACACCTGCCGTGGAGAAAGCCCCTTGCTTTCCGATAGAAAGCAAAGAGGAGGAAGAGAAGGCAGAGGAAGCAAAAGTGACTGGAGAGCAAACTATTCAAATCGAGACATCCTCTGAGACACCCTTCCCAGCCAAAGAGTATTACAAAAATGGTACCGTCATGGCCCCTGACCTGCCCGAGATGCTTGATCTGGCAGGAACCAGGTCCAGATTAGCTTCTGTGAGTGCAGATGCTGAGGTTGCCAGGAGGAAATCAGTCCCATCAGAGGCTGTGGTTGCAGAGAGCAGTACCGGTTTGCCACCTGTCCCTGATGAAAACCAAGTCACTGCAAAACCAGACAGTCAACTGGAAGACATGGGATACTGTGTGTTCAATAAATACACAGTCCCTCTCCCATCTCCAGTTCAAGACAGTGAGAACTTGTCGGGAGAGAGTGGTTCATTTTATGAAGGGACCGATGACAAGGTCCGCAGAGATTTGGCAACAGACCTTTCACTGATTGAAGTAAAACTTGCTGCCGCCGGGAGAGTCAAAGATGAGTTCACCGCTGAGAAAGAGGCATCTCCACCCACTTCTGCTGACACATCAGGACTGAGTAGGGAGCTTGACCATGACCGGAAAGCGAATGACAAACTGGATACTGTCCTAGAAAAGAGTGAAGAGCATGTTGAATCAAAAGAACATGCCAAGGAGACGGAAGAGGCTGGTGAGAAAGTGGAGCTCTTCGGATTAGGTGTAACCTATGAGCCAGTCTCCACCAAAGAACTGACAACAGCTGAAGAGACATCACCTGAGAAAGCAGCAAAAGGTCTCAGTTCAGTGCCCGAGGTAGCCGAGGTAGAGCCAACCACAAAGGCCGATCACGGGCTAGATTTTGCTGCGAAGAAAGCTGAGCCGAGCCAGCTAGAAATCAAAGTCAGTGACTTTGGACAGATGGCTTCAGGGATGAATGTAGATGCTGGGAAAGCCACAGAGCTCAAGTTTGAGGTTCCTCAGGAGCTGACCCTCTCATCCAAAGGACCTCAAGAAGAGGATTCCTTCATGGGCGTTGAGTCTGGCCACATGAAAGAAGGTGTCAAAGTCAATGAAACAGAAGTCAAAGAGAAGGTGGCGAAGCCGGACCTGGTGCATCAGGAGGCTGTGGACAAAGAAGAGTCCTATGAGTCTAGTGGTGAGCACGAGAGCCTCACGATGGAGTCCCTGAAGCCTGATGAGGGCAAGAAGGAAACATCTCCAGAGTCATCTCTGATTCAAGATGAAGTTGCCCTCAAACTGTCTGTGGAAATCCCTTGCCCACCTCCTGTTTCAGAGGCTGACTTGTCCACTGATGAGAAAGCTGAGGTCCAAATGGAATTCATTCAGCTGCCCAAGGAAGAAAGCACAGAGACTCCAGATATACCCGCCATACCTTCTGACGTCACCCAGCCACAGCCTGAGGCAATTGTGTCTGAACCAGCAGAGGTCCCAAGTGAGGAAGAGATAGAAGCTGGAGGAGAATATGACAAACTGCTCTTCCGCTCAGACACGCTTCAGATTACTGACCTGGTTGCCCCGGGAAGTAGGGAGGAATTTGTGGAAACCTGCCCGGGTGAGCACAAAGGTGTAATTGAGTCTGTGGTGACCATCGAGGATGACTTCATCACCGTAGTGCAAACCACAACCGATGAAGGGGAGTCAGGGTCCCACAGTGTGCGCTTTGCAGCTCTGGCTCAGCCTGAGGAGGAAAGGAGACCGTGCCCTCACGAGGAAGAGCTTGAAGTAGAGATGGCAGCAGAAGCCCAGGCAGAACCCAAGGATGGCTCTCCAGATGCCCCAGCTACCCCTGAGAGAGAAGAGGTTGCATTCTCAGAATATAAAACAGAAACCTACGACGATTACAAAGACGAGACCACCATTGATGACTCCATCATGGATGCTGACAGCCTGTGGGTGGACACTCAAGGTGTGCTTCTTTTTTCAATCTTCTCCCAAAATAAAACCCAGTAGCCTAGTGGGGAATTTGTTTTTCTCTTTAAACATTAAAAACAGGTCTCTATTTATATTACATTGTGTTAAGTATATGAAGGCTTTTGTGCATCTGTCACTAATGTTCTCACTGTTCTTGTTGCCGTGGTTTGCTTTGATCCACAGATGATGATAGAAGCATCATGACAGAACAGTTAGAAACTATTCCTAAAGAGGAGAAAGCTGAGAAGGAAGCTCGGAGGCCATCTCTCGAGAAACATAGAAAAGAAAAACCCTTTAAAACCGGGAGAGGCAGAATTTCCACCCCTGAAAGAAAAGTAGCTAAAAAGGAACCTAGCACGGTCTCCAGGGATGAAGTGAGAAGGAAAAAAGGTTCATTTCACAATCGCTTCTTTTCAAATGTGTTTTTTTTTTAATTAATTTCTTATTACTCTACTGAAAAAGCAACTGCCTTACTGGTTACTTATTAAAAAAAATTGTTCATTTTTTTTGTTCCAAGTGTTTGTTTTCTTTCCTGATGGTATGCTGTTTTGTGTTTTCTTATTCATAGCAGTTTATAAGAAGGCTGAACTTGCTAAAAAAACAGAAGTTCAGGCCCACTCTCCTTCCAGGAAATTCATTTTAAAACCTGCTATCAAATACACTAGACCAACTCATCTCTCCTGTGTTAAGCGGAAAACCACAGGTGACTGTTTGATTCTGCAATGTGGCTGGCAAACATAGATGTGTATTTTATTTTAATCTCATTACTGTAGAAGCTTCTTCATTTTGTTTTACTTCCAAATCTCAGCAGTCATGAACAATTTCGCTATTAAGTGTCTTGTATCATTATTCTTTTTTTTTCCCTCCCTGCAGAAGAGGTCATGACCATCTGTTTCTTTGTCATGCTCAGACATAACAGTGCGTGATTGTATCTTGGCATTGTACTCTAGTGTCACGTTCTGGGGATTCCTATTTTCATTCTGTGTGTTTGGTTAGACGATGGCGATGAATTTAACCGTGGTATGCATTCTCATTATTTTGCTTATTTATCTCCTCCATGCTTAAATCCATGTATATTTGTCCTATTTTTCTCTATTGTTACTGCCAAATCTGTTACTGGTGTTGACTTTACTGAGACAATGTTTAATGACTTAAGACATTGGAAATGAAAAACCTCCTGGAGTAATACTAATTTTCAAGATTATTTTGCTTTAGATGAAAAAAAAAGAAACGAAGAAAGAAAGAAAGAAAGAAAGAAAGAAAGAAAGAAAGAAAGAAAGAAAGAAAGAAAGAAAGTGATGTCTATTCCATCAGATTGTATTCTTCAAGTCCAAAATGAACACCTTTTCAACCTCCTGTACTTCATCTTTGGGATTTTCTTAAAGTTATTGATCCAAACTGTCAAATGTTCTAATATAATTCAATGTACAGAATTCTTAGTTGAAACTTCAGTCCCTTGAAAGTTAATTAAATTAGAAATAAACACGTTTCCTACCGTCTCAGCACTGGGGAGACAGAGGTAGATGGCTCTAGACCTCCAATGTGAGACCAGCCTGGGCTACATCGAGAGACCTTAATATAAGAGAGAGGGGAGAGATATCTCTGTTTTGTCACCTACTTATCCCTGTCTCTCCCAAATATACACATCTATAAGCTTGAAAGTCTAGTAGAACAAAAGAATGAAGCATGGTAGAGATCATCATAAAGGGGGCTTTCGAGATGGCTTTATTGTTACAAACACTCACTGCTCTTACAGAAGACCTGAGTTTGGTTCCCAGCACCTATACAACAGTTCACAACTGTCTATAACTCCAATTCCAGAGGATTCAACCCCATCTTCCGGCCTCTGTGGGCACTGCACATATGTTCTACACTTACATGCAGACAATACACCCATGCACATAAAATAAAAATCCTTTTTTATAAAAAAAAATAAAAATCTATACAGCTCTCTACAATGCAATTTTATTTTGAAAATTCACTGTAGAGTAGCAGAGTATTCATTTTGTGTACCTAATTATGCTCTGATAATCTTAATTTTATATTTTCTTAGTATCTATGTGGATACACTTGCAGTCCACAAAATATCAGGGAGAAATATTCTCCTTTCCATTATACATTACAAGTAGCTTAATATAATAGGTCACTTAAAGATTAGGAGTGACAGCATTAATGTAATGGGTCACTTTCATGATGAGGAGTTCACCTAACTGAGAAAAGGTGAGAGTCATTAATCTTCTAGAACAACCACCAAAAGTCACTAGTATTTTTGTTTGTTAGATTTAGGGCTTGGGTTTTGGGGTTCTGGGGTTTTTGAGACAAGGTAATTGTATGTAGCCCAGATCAGGCTCGAATTCATGATCCTCATGCTTTAGTCTCCCTAATGTTTGGATTGCAAGCATGCAACACCATGCCTGGCCAAAGTTCCAAGTAGTGTGTGTTTCTGTTCTACATATAGGAACCATATGGTGTGATTTATGTAAGAACAATACCCAAGCCAGGATTTGAATTTGGAAGGCTCTTCTATACACAAATATTGAGAAAGGGTCAGGCCCAGGGTACGGAGCACTTCAGAATTAGAAGTTAGGAGTTAGCATACCATCTCCACATCTTGTATCTTGATTAGCTGATTCTATCAAATTTTTAGAAATTTTATTTTACTCAGACAAATAAAGAATCTCTTTAAGAAATCCTGTATTCTTCCTGGAAAGCTAAAACTTCTGTCAGAATTGCGGGCATTAAGAGGAACTATAACACAGTTTGTAAATAGTTTGTGTGACATGCCTGCATGTCAGTGGCCTCCCTTCACTTCCCTCCTTATATTTATTCTTTAAAGGAAATTTAAATTTGGAGACTAACTAGGATCTCCCCTTGTTGAAGTCAAATACCAAAAGACCCCAGCAGGAAGCCTATACACAATGTAGGGATTATTGAATTAAAGCAAACTACATATATGTGCTAGAGGAATTTTAGATATATCATAGTAGTGGATGACATCATTTTCACTGCTTTTTCAAAGAAAATAAACAATGCTAGGATCTGAAAAGTCCTCCTAGGCAGTCCCACATCAAATAGAGCACACCGTAGGTAGCCATTGTCATGATATAAGAACTCACATAGCACAGGACTCCTTTTTAGAACTAATATGAGGCTTATGAGGATATTTTTTTCTCCTGAAAATTTCTTTACCAAAGAAAATTAAGGAGAAAGTAAACATTCAAACTAGAGTATTTTACGTCTGACAATACTGGTCAAATACTGTTATTTTTCAAGACACAAAGGATGATCTTATATTGTGAGATATTAAAAGTCCAGTCAGGTAAGTCATCCGCACAAAATGTGCTGGAGGTGATGGAATTTAAAACTGAGGCCAGAAGCAAACAGCAGCATCAAGAGAAACAGCAGTAACAGATGTGGTAACGGTGTCAATATAGGAAGTGCATGTGTAGAACTCATTTCGTATTTACTGGACTGCAAGTTTCTCATCCTCTGTCCCTGAGAAGTTGTTTTCCTTCCCTTCTTGTAGTAATTTTCACACCAGGCAAGTATGTCAGTCATACTGCAAAGTGAAGGAGGTACACAGGCAAAGAAAGGGGTTTGCTGATCATGACAGCCTGGGAGATAAAATGCAGAAGGACCCGTAAGAAAGCCAGTGGCTTACTTCTAGAACAGGAGGGATGGGCATGTCTGTATCGTGACAACCAAGAGAGAGAGAGAGAGAGAGAGAGAGAGAGAGAGAGAGAGAGAGAGAAATCAGTTTCCTTTCCTTTACACTAGGCAGCATTTGCCTTGATGTTCTGTGACTCTTGATCTAAAGATTCTATGTGTATACAGTAGATACTAAAAAGCACCTTGATGTCCCATAGAAAATGAGATGTATGCTGTTCTCCCTTGTGCTTTGGTAGAGGCTGGGCTATATTAATTCACGCACACTGTAGCTGGAGCCACATAATGCATTGCAACTGCTACCCAAGTTTCTTTGGTTATTGAATTTGAGCCTCCAAAGCAAGAAGTTGTACTTTGCACTAGTCTCATAACATAGTAGGACACCCAGGTATTGGAAAACACTTCCGTGTAAGTTTTAGCCGCTAACTTACTTGTTTCTTTTCCCCCAGCAGCAAGTGGTGAATCAGCTCAGGCTCCCAGTGCTTTCAAACAGGCGAAGGACAAAGCCACTGTGAGTAAACCAAGTCTTCCCTTGTCCTTTACGTTTAGTATGTATTCAGTGTTTTGCACAATCTAGGTATCATGCAGACAGGTATATTTATTTTAAAGGTGCATTTTAGACTGCTTGCCACCCAGCATTATCTCTGGAGCATCCAGACCAAAACTGACGTCATCTAGAATGATCAGTCATAGTAGTTGGTGAGGCTGCAGCCAGGCTTGCTCTCTGTTAGCAAGGTAAAATACAGAAAATTGCACAGTGAGTTGGGTGCCAACAATGGGGAAGAACAATTCACTTATGTTTTGTAGAACCAACTTTAGCCTTTATAATTAACATAATATTTTACATTTTCATTACAAAATAAGTCTAAATGGAACTATGGAGAGGAGGAGGAAGTAAAATTAAGTATAATTCATTTCTCTGAAGGTGGCTACAGTTACCATTTAAATTTTTAAAAAGTCTATTTTTTCTCCAGTTTTATAGGTTTAGTAATCAAAAACAAAACACTGTGCATTGATTTTTAATTAAATAGAAGCGTTATTATAACCATTTTAATGGCAACATGACATTCCATTTTATTAATTCATCACAACATAATCAGTTTCCTGTTATCTGGCTTTCAAATTACTTTCTACTGAGTTTTAATAATATTGCTATTGAGGTCTTTTGTGCCAGTTTCCTTAAAACAGTTTTCTCTCGCTGAAATTATTGGTTAAAGACAGTATTGTATTTTAAAATCAGTGCTTCATATTGTCAGTCATATTGTTCTCTATTTGCTAAATTATGATAATAAGTATTGTTTAAATGTGGATCTATTAATAATTAACTATTTCATATGTGTGTCAATACTTCCTACCTTTTCCTTTTTCAATTTTTTATAACATCAACTGTATTTTAAAAACACAGAAACCAACATGAAGTATTTTGCTCTTTTTATGATTGGAAGAAAAACAATTAAAGATATACTAATGAAATCCTAAATTTATAATGAACAATTTGAAGGATTTCAATATGTAGATTATGAGATAAATTGGAGGCCCCCACAATCATACATGATATTTAAATCACAGTTCTTAGCTTAAACTTAGGGTCTTTATTTGATAAGGGGAGAAATTCAATGTTTATATGAATACATATAAATTAGACATATACCTTAATAAATGGTAAGTAATATAATCCATTTATTGCCTCAGTAAATATGGAGCTGTATTTTGAGTGCAATGTGATAGTGATATTTGGATCTCTATTGTCTATTTCTGATTTAAAAAAAAACTAGTGTATTATCATGTCTGAATCCTGAACATTTTTAGCTATATGATCTTTTATCCCTATATCTTAATTTTCTAAATTTCCTGTGCAATAATTCAGTTGGGAAAATTAAGTATAGTAGTTTTATAAAACAGTATAGTACCTAGATACAATAGTCATTTAGTATTTATTAAATAGGATTAATTATTAGTTGATATTATATTATTTTTAAAAATATAGAAAATTTCAGTCACAGATACAGAAAATAAGTCTGAGAATTTCCCCTTTAGGAAAAGTTTCAAGTGGACATTATCTGGAAAAACTTCAGGAAATTTTCAGGTTGCTTCAGGTCCAAGCAATTCATGGGACTGGCACTTAATACTTAACTTTGAACAGATGCTATGTACATTATTGCCATAAAGCTAACATTTGCCCTTCCAAATGTCATACATTTCATGTGTCTAAAGAAAGATTTACTCTATCGTTTCTGCTTTTGATTTATCAATTGTTTCCCCTCCTAATACCTAATGTACTTCTTTATAATTTCCTAAATCCCCAAATTCCCTCATACTTGATTTACTGCTAATAACGTAGTTCAACTCAAAGATTTTGGCTGTTCTTCACTAGCAAGCTCGCCAACCCCTTCCTTATTTTGGTTAAGGTTTGGGTGGCCGTTTGCTTCATATCATCGCTTGTCTCGTTCTTAATTAGAAGCAATGTCGCCACTCCATTCTTCTTTGCTGGTTATATTTTTGAAATCCATGCTTCTCCGGTAAAAATCAATCAAGAAATGATGACTTGTGCTAACCCAATTACACTTCCCACCCAAGGCGCTGGTACCGCAGAGGAAGGAGGAAAATGTGCATCTGTGTAAGCTTAGGCCTCCGCATAAGTGTCTGTGGAGTCAACGCTTGGGATGAAAATCTCAGTTTCATTCTCTATTTTTATAACAGCCAAATCAAAGAGATGATTTGAAGTAATCTGACTTTGTCATGCCTGTCTACATTTCTAGCGGTGTCTTCCAGGAGACACGTGGCACACAGCATGGCCTCTGTCAGAGGCACCATCCACCCACTTTTCCTTGTGTGTCATCTCCCCAAGATTTATCCTTACCTGTAAATTAGGTCCTGTGCATTTTTTTACTGATAATCTCTTTAGTGCGGATTGCCTTTGTAGGATGCATAACATATTATATATGGTTGTTCTGTATCCATAAAAGTCATTGAAGTCAACAAAATAGCTTGGCCAGTTTGTGTTTTCCAAGGTGATCTCATTACAATAATTCTCAACATTTTTCTGATTAAGAAGTGCAGATAATCATAAATAAATAAATTTTCTTAATCTTTAAGGTAATATTTTCCACGACTTGGCCTCAAATAAACATTGTTCCAAGATTCTTAAAATGTGTTCAAGTTATGGATGGTATTGCCATCATAAAGATTACACTTACTAAAGGAGCAATTCCCGTAGGTGCCCATGACACTTTCTAATGACCCCATAACTGGAGAACCTGCAGATTGTTTGGGGACCTCAAACATAAAATCCATAAAGAATAGTTTATCTATATCCTTGTTAAATACATACATACAACCTTGAGGTAATCCAGAATCTTTTAATCCAGCTCATAGAAAGCTTTGCTTATCGCCATTATATTATTCCTATCTTAATACTGATTCTCTGCTAAGTTTTTTAAGTTGGCAACACATCCCTGATGATTCACACTTCATGATTTTAGAGACTTATTGTAATCTTAAGAGTAGGGTAATTTTACTCACAAAAATACTAGCAGTTTGTAATTTCCCAGTATTGGCCATTGCGCTGATTGTCAGTCACATCCCAGATAAGGAACCCCTCAAACAGCATATTTTTTCCTGTCTTCATGAAGCCACGGATAAAGAAATAACTAACTTCTTTTCAAAGTGAGTTCACTGAAAATAATGTAAATTATGAATGTATGTCAGATGCATGGCATGTACAGTGAAAGTTGCTTTTACAAGCCCTGTATAGCCGACTCCTTGGAGTAACCCGTCTCTTTTTTTCTGAACAATGCACTTCAGAAGAGAATGGACTGTCATGTCTTTTCAAGGATTGTCATGTCTCTTTTCATAATCCACATTTCAGAACCGGAGTGTAGGTTGGCCTTCAGCCATGAGAGATTTTGACGCCAATCCACATCATCCTAAAAGAAATAAATAAATAGATTAATTAATTAAATAATGATAATAGTCTTACATGTTGCTGTTTTGCACAGTTGATTAAGGTGTCTCCACCTTGAGTCCTATATCATTCACCTCTTTAGTTCAAGTTCTACTCCATTGTCATGTAATTTTGTAACCATGTGACCACGTACAATGCTTTGGTCTCAGAACTACACAAATCCAGTCCCTCTGTGTCTAAACAATACTATTTGTTCTCCCATTCTTCTGTCTATCCATTCTTCTGTCTATCCATTCTTCTGCGGACTCACTATTTAACAACTGTTATTCATGTGCCTCCTGTGTGTGGAGCATAAACAGCGTGAGCATTTGAAAGGAAAGGAGTAAATAACACAGATGCCTGTTCTAGATCAGATACACACCGGATCAAATGCTTATTAGCACTGTTTGTGCATTGACATACAGCCGACATTTCTTAAATGAGTATTCTTGACTGAATTCCATCTGAAATAACGCTATTCAGTGAGCATCCTTTGTCTCACATATTCATCTGTTATTGGTTACAGTCATTTATCATGTGTTTTATTAAAAGCAAATGTTTAAGTTCTTAGGTGTTTATGTATTTGTAATTTTTCATTTGCTTTATAGTTTCATTTATTGGATACTTATTTTTGTTTTCTTTTATGGCTAGAATTCTACTTTGTCAAAGATTCCCACTTGGCGGGCTAGTACAAACCCCCCACGACACAGCTCAGCCTACCCTAGCATAACCAAACCCGTTGCATATCCTGACAGCTTTTTAATACAGCCCGCCTCCGCGGGCTCCACACACCACTTGCCTTGCTCAGAATCAGGGAACAAAGTAAGGATGAAGGTCAATGAACAGTGAAGAAAGGAATGAAATCGAGGACAATGTTATATGCTGTGATGCAGAAAAACCTATGAAAGGAAAAGATGTAAAATTCGGAAATCTTTGACAGTCTTAGCAGCAGACCATATTAATAACAAATACAACTGAAAAATTTTGATGAACCACTTCCATGTTAGAAAAGAAACACGAAAGTTTCCATTTTCTAGAGCCTATTTATTATTTCCTATTTATTTATTTTATGAAATATCAACTAAAAACCAACAAAATAAAATGCATTCCACTGTGACATAATCCATATACAACATACACAATAGATAATATATAGTCTAATAACAGCAAACTGCCTTCAATATGACACATAGACTTCCCATCAGACACGTCAGGGTCCACTACCATCTCTGTCACAGGCAAACTCTGGGAATTTAAAAAAAAATGATTAAGCTCATTTCCTCAGCTTTAAAATGTGCATAATACTTTGCAGTGAGAATGAAATTATAACTTGATATGGTACACTTAAGAATTCCTGTCAGATATCTAGGTGGTTATGTTCATGGGTGGAATGTTATACTGCAAAACCCTCCTTCCAGTCCATTCTGACTGAAAAAAAAAATGTTAGGCTGATGGAGCTTTTGGCCCAATTAGCAATTTATGAAGTTAACGTTTATAAGTTCATTCCATCTACATTTATGTCTAAAAACTGAAATTCATTATTCATGTCCCATCGTGTCACTCCAGGATAATAAACTCTGATAGAACAACAACTGGAAAATGTAAACTCTAATGAAAGAGAAAGTTTAATTAGTATATGAAAGTTGGTGGTTTATAATAAAAGAATTTCTCTACCAGGAAAAATGGGCAGGACAGTGTAATCACTTTGCATAATTAAAATGAACCTAATGTCTTTGTTTTCCCTCATCAGGATGGAGTCACCAAGAGTCCAGAAAAGCGTTCTTCCCTCCCTAGACCTTCCTCCATTCTGCCTCCTCGCCGAGGTGTATCTGGAGACAGGGAAGAGAACTCATTCTCTCTGAACAGCTCCATCTCTTCAGCACGACGGACTACCAGTGAGTTGTCTTTGTTGGCTTCCCTTGAATCATTGTCTAATCCATTCATTGAAAGAGGAGTTTCCTTAAAGAAAACGAGCCTGTATTTAAAAGATATGATCTTTCATAGATAAGAATTAGAAAAATTCTAGATTGTAGATTGTTCCAAAATAACTTTCTGAGAAAAACAAATGATGGAGCCGGGCGTTGGTGGCGCACGCCTTTAATCCCAGCACTTGGGAGGCAGAGCCAGGCGGATCTCTGTGAGTTCGAGACCAGCCTGGGCTACCAAGTGAGCTCCAGGAGAGGCGCAAAGCTACACAGAGAAACCCTGTCTCGAAAAAACCAAAAAAAAAAAAAAATGATGGAAGACATTGGAACAGATTGTCTCAGTATCTAATGAATTTGAGTTGGTCATTTTTAAAAGACTATTTTCTCTCTTGTTTCAAAGTTAAAACAAAAAAAAATCTAAAAGAAATGAATAGATAAAATCACCTGGTGAGTTGCTTTATACATCTATACAAGCTTAACTCTTACTAGAATTCCACATCTTAAATTTGAAATGGAAAAGCAGTCAAAATCAACCTCAAATCCCAAGTTAGAGAGATATTTATTAGGCAAAGTCCTTCTGCAAAAGTCTGAGGACCTGCATTTTGCTCCCCAGCACTAGTGTGAAACTGAGTACAGTGTTGGGCATCTGTAACCCCAGCCCTGAGTGGAG
>CABHPP010110102.1:0-24009 GCA_902168425.1 Peromyscus attwateri | reverse complement strand
GTTGGGCATCTGTAACCCCAGCCCTGAGTGGAGCAGGAGGGTCCCTGAGCTCAGTGGCCATGGAACTTAACAAATCTCTGAGCCCCGAGTTCAGCAAGAGACCCTGATTCAAAACATAATGTGGTAAACAATAAAGGCACCTGATGTCAACCTTGGACTTCTGCACACACAACATGTTCACAAGCAGACACGAAAGAGAAAAATGAAAATTCTGCTCAGTTTCTTAAGTATTTTTATGTCAAATGACCTTTAAAACATGATGTGTTCTGTACAGTATCTTTAATTCTTTTTTACTCCTGGCCCATAATGGACTGATCAGCAATTATAGCAATCTGTGTGGTGTGTATAATGTTCCGGTCATTACACTGTGGTTTACATTGTAGCTAAGGCTATCTAGTAAATCCTGTATTAGAATGGTGTCCTGCTTTTCCACTCAATGAAAATAGCTACCATTTTTAGCACATATTAGATACAAAATTGTTAACACTTGCGTTAACAATTCTGATGGTTATTTGTCAGCAGCCCCAATTCACTGATAAGAAACTAACCTAACAGAGAGGATAACGTATTGCATGCTGCACAGCTATTACCTGGATGGATTTGGTCTTCAGTCCATTGATAACTTCACAGTTTTCCTTAACACCTTAACATTGATTTGGAAGAAATCTTGTTATAGAGATGTTCTATCAAACTATATGGAGACCCAGATCTCTGTAATTTAGGAACTAGTATGTAATGATGGAAACTGTCACTACCATCACATTGTAGCTGATTTTAACTCAACATTTGCTTTCAAAAATTTTAATAATCACCCTATGCAAACTTAACTCTCATACATGATACTTAGTTGTTTTGTTCACAGTGAAAATGTTATTACCATTAGAACTCTTGTGCCCAGCACTATTTAATTTTATAGAATATTAGCATCCTTTGAAGTCTATGCTAAGAACACTTTGAAAACCTTAAAACTCTTTTACTACAGAGAAAAATAAACTGTTGGAAAAGAACTAGCAGGAAGGACATGTAAGAGTTCGTAATCTCCAGGGGAGCGACTTTAACTCCAAATACCTAGGGTTGGAATTGGACATAAACAAGAACCCCAAGACAAAAACATCAAGTGCTGCATGAAGGAACATCTTAAATTATGCCTGTGTGTTGCTATGGAAACAAAATGGCACTTGCTACATAAATCCACTTTTTCGAGCCACCCTGCTCTTCCCTTTAAGAGGTGTCTGTATATAGACTGCTTTTTAAAAAAATGTTCTGATCCAGTGCTTTGTGACTTCTTTGTTCACAAATCTACTGAATTGTGTCACTTGATAGTGATTATAACTGACATGTTGACATCTACAAATATTGAGCCTCTTTTAGCTCTGTACAGCAATAGCAAAAACATACATAGACAATTAGAAAGGCAAGCACTTCGCCCTCCTCTGTCTGCCTGCCATCTCCTTAACTACATACAGGAATGTCCTGACATTTATGCAACCTCTGAAAAGATGTGACAGAAACAATTCTATGCAGGAATCTCATGAACTCTGGGAGAAGGGAACATGTGTAATGCTGGATTCAGTAGTTCACTTAACCCAAGGTATAATGAAACCCTCTTACTAAATGTGTTAGTTTGGAATTATCTGTGCTCTCAATATAAACTGAGAGATGAACACTGAAACCCACACAGGCTAAAACTATGGGAAATAATTACACAGTTGTGTATGGTGTGTACATCTGAGTCTCAGAATGGATGTGCTTGAAGAGAGGAGTGAATGATCCATGCACCATTCAGGAGTCTTCCCACAAGCAGGGAATCCACATACTTCAATAAACGTATGCTGTTTCTAGCTGCAGGTCATCCATATGGCCCAATAACAGAAGAAAAGTTTCCAAGGATTCCCAGTAAGAACCATGAAACTAAATTGGAAAAAGTGCAAGTTTTAAATTTGTATATTAACATATATCCAGCTTATGAACCTAAAAAAAGGAGGATCTCACCTCTGAGCATTATTGTGGTCTTTCATAGAGTCCTGAACACATTTGACTTTATGACTACCGTGTGTGGGAAGAAGGGTACCTTGAAGAGAATTTTCTAATGCTGTGGTGTGTTTTTCCTCTTCCCCGTGTGTGTGTGTGTGTGTGTGTGTGTGTGTGTGTGTGTGTGTGTGTGTGTGTTACCCGGTTGTTAACATAGGGTCAGAACCAATCCGCAGAGCAGGAAAGAGTGGCACCTCAACTCCTACCACCCCTGGATCCACCGCAATCACGCCTGGCACTCCCCCAAGCTACTCTTCACGTACCCCAGGCACTCCTGGAACCCCCAGCTATCCCAGGACCCCTCACACACCAGGAACCCCCAAATCTGCCATCTTGGTGCCCAGTGAGAAGAAAGTCGCCATCATTCGCACTCCTCCCAAGTCCCCGGCTACTCCCAAGCAGCTACGGCTTATCAACCAACCACTGCCAGACCTGAAGAATGTCAAATCCAAGATCGGGTCAACGGACAACATCAAATACCAGCCCAAAGGGGGTCAGGTAAGAACCCCATGACATCACATGCCTGCTATCAGAAAGCCAATCCCCTTCACTGTTAAGTTGCTTTTTTTTTTTTTTTTTGGTTTTTCGAGACAGGGTTTCTCTCTGTGTAGCCTTGCGCCTTTCCTGGAACTCACTTGGTAGCCCAGGCTGGCCTCGAACTCACAGAGATCCGCCTGCCTCTGCCTCCCGAGTGCTGGGATTAAAGGCGTGCGCCACCACTGCCCGGCTTAAGTTGCTTTTTGTGTATTATAACCTGACAGTTTTGTGCCCGGGAGATGGAGATGTTACAAGGCCACTGACCACCATTCACTGCTGAGTCTGCCTCTCGTCTGGAGACTCAAGCTTAGGAAATACATTGAAAATCAGTCAGTATGTCGTTCCCTTCTGATCATTAATGGATACCAGTGGGCTTAACCATAGGCAAGAAATTTCTGAACAGGTCTCTGCAGGTTTGGGTATAATAAAATTAACTTGTACTACAGATTTGAGTTTTCTCTTTTGGATTTAGACCATGAGCTCACCTGACTCTAAACATTAGTGATTTCTATTTTAACTCCTTCATTTATGACTGATGACATCTTGTGATATGTTTTACCATTTCCTAACATTTAGTCCAGAATCACAGTGTGGTTCACCAAGTTGCTGCCTGCTTGTTATTGCCTACATATTGAAAAGGGTGAATATTTCGGTTGATACTAAACAGACAACTCTATACAATTCTAGTGAACAGAACTGTAGCCATGAAAGTTCTATTTCAGAACAGTACTGTTATGAAAAAAAGCTCTCTTTCCCCCCAGCAGCAGGTCTAGAACAAACACTTATTTGCTTTCTAAGCAGAGGGCTCTGAGTTCTCTTCTGACCTGGATCTTGCTTGGACAAATCATGGAAGAAAATGATACAAATACTGTTTAATATAGGTCAGAATATTACTATAGTATTGGATGGTTCATCTTCAAAAGGGTTTTTTTTTTAATTATTCTCGAAATACAGGGCAAAAGCCAATGTCTACCTCTGTCTGTGAACAAAACCTAACGCTTCCTTGGGTCTCAGATTTCTCTGAATCTTACTGCTTTTCCTGTCCCTCCACCACTTGTGTCCTATAATTTCTGCCTCTGATTTCTGCCATCCTTCCTTCCCGCCAAGAGAGTTCTATCTTAGGAGGTTTCAGAGAAAGCTCTTGCTGAAATGTGTTCCTGCCTGCCATCGGTACCACAGTTCTTTGCTGCTCCATCCTTAGCATCGGCCTTCATTGGTTTTAACATCATGGTTCTGTTCTAGGAAGGCCCAAGGGCTCAAGAAAGATCAGCTGATGAGTCAGGGATTGGGAGGGCAACGGGCCCCCTTTAAGAACGGCTGTAATAGTGTGGTCACAGACAGATACATTTCACAGAAGATGCTGTGAAAATATGAGGTGTAAGAAACTTTTAGAGCCAAAAATATAACCCACATTCTAACCAATTTGATCTGCAATAAAAAATAAAAAGAACAAGAATCATCTCATTGTTCTTAAATTCATCAGATTTACCCATATAAGAGAAGGAAACCTTTGAGTCATTTAGAAATAGCCATCTTTTGCATTTTTTTAATAATCATATGTAAATCATTTAGAAGAGTATCTTGAATAAAATCCATTTAGATACTATTAAACTTAAATGGAATGTTCTTCACCATAGCTTTTGATAGGAGCTGTCTAAAAATGGAGTAACCTATTTTGAGACAAGGTTGTGCTACAAATCCCAGGGTGGCTTTTAATCTATGCCCCTGCCTCAGCTTCCCAAGTGCTGAGATCACAGGCAAGCAACACTGGACAGGTCCCTGTTATGAAAACTCCCATGTCTGCTGATTCTTCTTCACTCAAAGTGACTTTCTTTGTCTCCTGGAGAATGTTGATTTTAAAGCTATCATCTCTTAGATTCAGAAAAAGAAAATGTAATTTCTAGGATGTCATAGAGAACCTGAAAGGAAAATTTAATAAATATAAAAAGGCATTGATACCATTTCATAGAAATTTTATAATGTGTGACATTCTTTGAGGGTTCCTGTAGGTTGCCCTAACCATTCTGCTTTAGTTTTAGCCATAGATTTGCAAGACCCTTTAAACCGATTCAAACACAGGAGGACGCCCATTTTCTTCTCTTTTTGTTTGTTGATGTTGCCAGGTCCACTTCAAATGGACCTCCACCAAAGGTGCCAATTCATAAAGTTGGTATATAATTTTGATCTGAGATTAAAAAAAACATCCCCAGAGATTGTGCTTAAGGACTAGTTAAGGCATATTAACCGAAATTTATATCACAAACAAAAATAGCTTCAAAATCATGGCATTATTTATTAAACATCTTCTTTCACTGGGACAGGGGTTAAACTGACTCAAAATCACCCTGTCCCAGCACCAGACAACTCAGAAAGAAATCTACAACTGAGAAATGATGCCATGACTCCTGTTGCAGAAGCAGGAAGCCCTGCTTCACCAAGATGAGAGGTAGAGAGAAAATATTACCCCCCCCCCGCCACTTTTAGTAAATGCTATAAATTAATTACATTTACAAAGGGAAAATTGATACTTGCGATTGAGCTGTCTGTAGAGGAAATATTTATGTCTGAACACTGTAGCATTTTCCTCCTAAAAGCCCCCTAACAGTGAGTGTATCTTCTCAAATACTGGGAGTGAAGAAATCTTTTTGTGTGTGGATGTCTACTGGAGGGCTTGACTAGGGCATTTTTACAATTCCTACTCTATAGAATGAATGGGAAATATGTTACGTTAGGGCGTCATAGAAATTATCAGGGCGATGTGTTAAAGACCTTTATTATCTGGTGGCACTGAAAAAAAATTGAAACCGTTGACATGCTACTTTCAATTACAAGTTCATTATTATAGAATTTTTGAGCGGGCAGCAGCCAGCCCAGAGTTATCAAAGACAGAGCAATCCTGTAGTTGGTGCAGAAACTAGGTTTTATAATAGTGGTGTGCAGAAATCTGGCAACTTTGTTACTTATCAATACTGATTGGAGTATTTTTTGATTTCTGTATTTGTAGCCTTTGTGCCTGTTTCTTATCTCTTACCTTAAGGTCTAGTTTCTGTCACCAGAGAAGCTCAACACAGTCAGGTAAGGCAAGGCAAGCCAGTGTCTGAGGGGACAGATGAGTTAGTAGAAAATGTGATGAGCGCCGGGCGGTGGTGGCGCACGCCTTTAATCCCAGCACTCGGGAGGCAGAGGCAGGCGGATCTCTGTGAGTTCGAGGCCAGCCTGGTCTCCCAAGCGAGTTCCAGGAAAGGCGCAAAGCTACACAGAGAAACCCTGTCTCGAAAAACCAAAAAAAAAAAAAAAAAAAAAAAGAAGTAAATGAAACAAACACGTAGCTTAAGAAAATTTAGGTAACTTGTGTATTATCTTTTCGGTGAATCAAGCTTTACAGAAGGGCTTTGATTTATAGGGAATCATCCTATATGCACTGAGACATTTCCTTTTTTTCCCCCATCAACTGTATTGAGATCATTTTAAAAACACACGGTTTTCAGAGTGTGATGTTACATGCACAGTGTGTCATTCCAGCACTAGGGAAACAGCAACTGGAAGATTGCGAGTTCAAGGCCGGCCTGGGCTGCATAGTGAGACCCTGACAACAAAAGCCCCACAAGTTCTGTGCCCCTGTAATAGCTGCAGATTACGGATGGGACCAGTCAACAGAACCTGATTTCTCAGGTTGTTCATTATTACACGGCTAGAGAAGGCTAAGGCGTGGCTATGCGTGCAAATTTGATCGCTTGTCTTGTGAAGTCTCATTTATTGCCTCAATCTGTCTTTCTCGGATTAGCTGGGCCAAAGACAGTGGAATTTCCAAGAAAGACTAAGGCAAAGAGAGTAGCTAAGACTGTTTTCTCATTCACATATAAAGATCAGTGAAGTTGCCGACTAGTCTATGACAGGTGTGCAAGAGAGAGCAAAGTGTGGTCTCTAAATCCTGAGAGACTGGACAGGCTTTGTTTTGACTTCTCTTGCCTTCCTCTCTGCCTTAATTAAGGCTATGGTAAGGGATAAATGGGCGAATAATAAAATAACGAAGTTGAAAATAGTGTCAGTCACCCTAGTATGAAGGGAGGAACTCTTCACCGAAGTCCAGTGCATTAAGCTGAGAAGACTTATTAACTGATTGTATTTATCTCTTCTTGTTATTAAAGCCATTGCTATCTCAAAACAAAAGGTCCTTAGATCAGTGGGCCTGTCTATGTTCAACAGAGATTGTGAAACGATAATTCAAAAGTCTTTTGTAAGGTAACAAAATTTCTAGAGCTATATTTGTAAATATTAATTATTCAAACCTCTGAGAAAAATCATTACTTGGAGTTCACAAAACTGAAATCTGTACTGCCCTGTTTTGTTTGCTATTTGTTCAGTCAAACAAGAGCAAGAGCAGCCTCCACCTCGGGATGCAGTGGGGAGCTGAGAAGAGGGTTTAGAAGTTAATTTACTTCAGTGACCTGGTCTTCTACTCCTTAGAATTTTCTAAAAATTTTAATGACGGGAAAGCATCAACATGAAGAAATTACCGAGCATGACTTTGAAGGGACGCCTTGCTTGTTGCTTGCTGATTTTCTAGAATTACAATGGCTGCTGAGTTTATAGTGTCTGTCCCTTCCATGCCCTGTTGGGAGGCTGCTTTGAAGTCTTGACATGTGTCAAATGGTAAAACTTTTCCAAGTTCTCAGCATTGCCTGCTCAGCATGGGGGTTTCAGTGTGGTCCCACTTTCTGTGCAATGTGATAAACTGCTTTGGATAAACAGTCTCTAGGAAAGAGTCAGCCCCTTCTTCAACTTACAGTTTCCCTCTAGAGTTTTATGTAATCCTACATGAAATATAAATTTATTTCAACTTACATGTCTATTTAAGATTATCTATTATTTATATCAATTTTGAGGACATTATAGGCAGGGTTAATTAAATTCTGAATTAACTGTAGCAGTTCTAAACCCAAACGTGTGTTCATGAGAATATAAACTTTTCGGATGAGTACATCATTAAGGAGCATCATTGGTGTGGCTGACTTTTCATCTTCAGGATATCTGACATATTCTTGCTTTTGCTTTAATCTGATGGTTTTCAGCAACCAGATCAATAGTTTCCATTCCAGTGGAATGGGAGTTCCATTTGAGAGAGGCAGGTGATTTTGTAATCAAAGGACAGCTTCATTCTAAGATGTGCTGAGAAATAACACCAAAGGAAATGGGCATTTTTTCCGAGAGGTTGCAGGGAAATCACTGCCCACCACCTTTTCACAAGATTCTTATGAGACAAATTCACCTGGGAGAAGACAACAACAATGTTGCAAATGAGATCCATCCCTCCAGGGTGTTTAAAGATTGCAGAGTGCTGATTTTGTATAATATCATGCACTGATATTACCTGTATCTTAGCAATGGAGCTGACATGTAGTTGTTTAGAAGACAGACCCCTCAGTGTGTGTTAAAATGAATAAGTAAATATCTCCTTTTACAAGAAATTCAAGTTGATCCCGGGATGAATGTCTCTCACTTATATTGGTTTGCTAAAAACAGACCTCCAGAGATTTATCTTCTTTCATTTTACAGGTCCCAGAATGTCCAAGTAACTACTCAGATTGGCTCTTTACTGGCCTTTTCCTAAAATAATCCCATTTTTGTGGGAGGAATGTTAATCTCTCTAAAGGAACGGTCTATTATATGTACAGGATATGGTGATAAGTTGTCACAGTTAAAACACCATGCTGAAGTCCCATTAGAGTTATGTAAATAATATCCAGACATTAACTATGTACTTCTCAATAGGTAGAAGAACAGACAGAATTCATAGGAATTTCAAACTTCTGATTAAATGTCTAGTGATATATTGACCTATACTTATGTTGTGGTGATATTGTGTTCCCCAAAATATTGTGCATCCTAATAAACTTATCTGAGGTCAGAGAACAGAACAGCCACTAGATACAGAGGCCAGAAAATGGTGGCACACATGCCTTTAATCCTAGCATTCCAGAGGCAGAGATCTATCTGGATCCCTGTGAGTTCAAAGCCACACTGGAAACAGGCAGGCGTGGTAACAAGAGCCTTTAATCCCAAGAAGTGATGGCAGGAAGCAGAAAGGTATTTAAGACATGAGGACAAGGAACTAAGCCTGGTTAAGCTTTTAGGCTTTTGAGCAGCAGGTCAGCTGAGATTCATTCTAGATGAGGACTCAGAGGCTTCCAGTCTGAGGAAACAGGATCAGCTGAGGAGTTGGCAAGGTGAGGTGACTATGGCTTGTTTTGCTTCTCTGATCTTCCAGCGTTGACCCCAGTACCTGGCTCCAGGTTTGTTTTTTATTAATAAGACCCTTTAAAGATTTGTGCTACATTATATACTGCCTCAAAATTATATTACTGTTATCTGAACAAAAATTCAACTAAGCTACTGAATCACCAATGTCAGAGTAAAATGCAGTAGACTAGAATCACTTTAAGCATTTAAATTGAGCCATTTTGCAACATGGAGGACTATGTATTTTTATTTGTCATGCTTTTCCTCATTTTAAATAAAAATGTTACAAAGCTATTTCAATACATATATTTGTAAAGAATATGTCATTATTCATGCTCAAAGCCTGTTTCACATTACAAATTGTGTAGAGATGTATCATTTTAAAAGACCAGTTAAGTTTTTCCCTGGGAAATGAGTGACTCTGGGAAAAATCAACAAAAGCAAGCTTTTTAAATTATAGAATTTTGAGATTCTAGAACATTCTAAGTGATGTTGGCAAGGTGAGTCTTTTTAAATCACAGATTTTGGAAATCATTAAAACTGTCAAATAAATGTTAGGGTCAAACAGATCTATGAAGCTGAACGTGGGTTTCCGTTCTTACAATAAGTGAATCAGAATCAATGTTTGGGTTCCAATGATTTAATCGTGAGTCACTTGAGACTTTAATGATTAAATTGAAATTTATGAAATAAAAGTAGAAATACCTTTCATCCTCATAGATTAGTAAAATGGCTCATATAAATTTTATTTCATTTCCAGAATTATTTAAAATATTATCACTAGGCATAATAAATTGAGATGATTTGCCTTCTGAAGATAATTTATGATTGAGGTTTTAAATGTAATGGTCTTCACAGTTTTAAAAGCAACTACTTCCGTCACTCATGCAAAACTCGAAGAACATGGTACATTTAATGGTATCTGTACATCCTGTGCTATCCCCACAGTTCTTACATTGAAAGTTTTGTTATGCCCTAGAGAGCAGCCTAGCATCATGTCTTCCGAATTTAAATGTTGACAAGAGGTCCTTGCCTTGGGCTCCTGATGAGAGCTGCCAATGATATTTCTCTGCAAGGGACAAGCTGTCTTGTTCATGTTAGACAAGCACTGTGATTTAAGCCTTGCCTAGCTAAAAATAGGATTCTGTGCCATTTTGAATCTTAGATTCTTTTCTGCAAACACCCATAGACTTGTTAATACTCTCAAGAAAACTTACATTTAAACTAAAGTTATTAAGAGTGTGTACAGAAGATAAACTGTACCTTAAAGATATAACAATGTGATTTTTTTTAAGCTATCAGGGAGATGTATCCAAAAGAAAGAAAACAAAGTATACCAATGAGCATAACAAAAGTAAATCCTTCTTTTTATATTTATTTTGTTTGTCCTTCAAAACATGCCAGCTTCAAAAGACAGATGAAAGAAATTATGGCAGTTATGACTCTTACAGTATGTTAGAGCACAGTAAAGTCTTTCCAGGTCCTGATTTGCTGTGGTTTTCAGGAAGAATGCTTGACTTCCTGAATAACTAAATGAAAACATTTTGCCTCAGGTCTTGAGGCTGCAACCAAATCCTAGATGGCCTAACTTAAGTCAGCTGACTGATGTACTTTGGTTTTCTTACCTTGACATATGAAAGCCATGCTTCCGAATGTCCACTAATGGGTAAAGGTTGCTCTGGAGCTGTTGCAAGCAGAGGGCCTTTAAAAGATGCAGCCACACTCACAACAGACCCAGGCGTTCTTTGTTGACTTTCCTAGGGAACCAGGAATTTTTGCATGAATGGGAATCCTGACTTGGGACTGTCAACCAGACCAAGCATGAGCCCCACCCCCCACCCGACCACCGAGCTTACTCAGTGTAGGGTAACAGAACAGTTAAGTGCAGGAGGTGGTTAATAACTGATGACTGCAAGTTGAGGGTGGGGAGGCTGAGAGTAGCACTGGCATATCCTCCAAGATCTTGGGCTAACCTACACTGTACTACACTACTGAGCTACTGAGTAAACCAGAGCCCCAGTGTTCCAGCCTCCCCATCACAGATGATCCGAGGACTATTTTTCCATTCTTCCTGTTTCCAGATTCTATCTATAGAGCTAGGATGCTTGGCCTTTGGGGTTCCAGGAAAATGAGGACTCATACTCCAGGACATAGCTACAGTTCGGAGGCAGCGGAGTTTCTTCTCCTACATGACCGTGGGTGGAAGGAAGTAGAGGGCCTCTGTAGTACTCCGCAGCATTCTAGTTCCCTCCGCCCAGTACCTGGAAAGAAAAAATGTTACCTCCAATTCCTTTTAGGTTAGGATTTTAAACAAGAAGATCGATTTTAGCAAAGTTCAGTCAAGATGTGGTTCCAAGGATAACATCAAACATTCTGCTGGGGGCGGAAATGTAAGTAGACGCTCCTCTGAGAAAGCTGTCTTGAAAGTGTGTGGAGCCTCCTGCACAGCCAGTTCCCTCTTCTTCTTCTCCTCCTTCTTCACATGCCTCATGACACACTTCTTTTCTCAACACTCGTCATCTAGCGTGCTGGCTTGCTCTCTTGGTGATGGGCTTCCCATCCTTTCCTGTCAGCTCGGTTGAGAAAGGAAAGCTGGCTAGATGTACTGTGGTTTTCCGGGGGATGGCCAACCCTCCTCACCTGCTAACTGTTTCTTGGCCTTTTTAGGCAGCAAGGTGCTTCTATTGCTTTATCTTTTCCTCTGAAAAAAGTGAGCCAGGCTCACACTTTCCTAACTTCATTTCATTTACTCTTGAGGCAAAGACTGGTATACATGAAAGCACTCAGAGTATGTAATGTCAATCCTCCATGGTTCATTATTCATGAAAGTTAGGGTATCTCCTGGAATAGTACAACACTGGCAAAGCATGGCTCATCTATAATTCAAAGTAAAAAGACTGAGGTTGTAGCATACATTCTATCCTGATGGGCTTTCTCCTGTCTCTTTCATTTTGTGTAAATAATATCCTATGAAAAGAAAGAATACTGAATCCACACTTCTTACCTGTTGGTGGAGGCAGAGTAGAAGTAGTCAGTTAAGCTCAAGCTCAAGAAATCATGGTCCCCCAGAAAATAAGAATAATTTCAAAGGGCAAATCATGCTGACTCTATTTTTTTTCTGCCATCTAAGCATGAAACTCTGTCACTTAAGTAATGTACAGGGCGTCAGACACTGAACCTTCAGTAATCTAAGGTTCCTCTATCTTCTCACTCTTCGGCCAAGCAGAAATGGATTTAAGCACTAAAAAGAAAATATTAGTCCATTCTATAAAGAACGGTCACCTGATGATCAAAGCAGACTGAGCATGAAACCTCTGCTGTGGAAATGCCACAGTAGTATTTCCTGGGCTCCTTCATGGATGCTGGTCTATGCCTCAGGATCGGTATCCACACTGACTTGGTTGCTCTCCTGAGTATACGTGTATGTAACATTATATGATATTTCATGAAAGAAGCTCTGGTCCAGTTTATTCCCTTGAGGGTAGCAGAAGATGGACCATGCTGCCCTACATGGCAAATGTCTTTGGTCCAAATACAGCAGTAAAGAATAAGTTCAGATAACATAAGATCTTACACTAAGCTTAGGTTGGTGCTTCCAACCTGCAAAACAGTGGGATTAAACTTCCCTTAAGAGAGGAATCACCTGTTTTATTGTGAATATCCCCTGTGTCTGAGGGATTCTCACATTCTTCTGATGCTGATGGACACTGGACCATTCCAACAGGTGGTAGAAAACTCTGCTTCAAATATTGACAAATGAAACATTTCAATGAACCATAAAAACAAGAAAAACAGTATCATTTTATAACTCAGTGTGCAAGAAAAATTTAGCCAAGCTAAGGGAACAGTTTAGGAAAGCCCACTTAGAGCTTACTTCTGTCTCCATGCTGGTCTTGTTACTGTGAGCAGCGTCAGTCACTTCTATATAAAAGTCACCTTGTACATAATAGCCCATCCTTCTCTTGGTTCTTTGCTGTGGAAGAGTTTAACATGGTGGGACTTTTCTCAGGGGATGCTTGCCTTATTAATACAAATGTCTCCATGCTCTTACAGCATTATCTATTTTCTACTAATAAAACTTCTATTCCAGGGTATTCACTTACTTGGGTTCTCCTTTCCAGTTTGAAGTGGGGGAAACAGATGGGAAATTTTGTGTGTGTGTGTGTGTGTGTGTGTGTGTGTGTGTGTGTCTGGTTATGTGTATGTGTCTATGTGTGTGCATGTCTGTGTGTCTGTGTGTGTGTTTATGCGTGAGAGTCTGTGTCTTGTGTGTGTGTGTCTGTGTGTGTCTATGTGTGTGCATGTCTATGTGTGTTTATATGTGAGTTTCTGTATGTGTGTCTTTGTGTGTGTTTCTGTGTGTGTGTGTCTCTGTGTGTGTTTCTGAATGTGATGTTACATGTTACAAATGTGGGTACATGTACTGATTTGTGCCCAGCTTGGGAGCCTTGCATGTCTAAGCTATCTAAAGTTCGTTTTCTGTGATTCATACAGGTACAAATCGTTACTAAGAAGATAGACTTAAGCCATGTGACATCCAAATGCGGCTCTCTGAAGAACATCCGTCACAGACCAGGTAAAAAATATTTGTAACAGTTGAAGAATACTTAATTGGATTGAAGAAATAGACAAGCAAAGTTCTTGATGCTTTTGTGGAAAACATGAGTGAAAAACTGTTTCGAACTCTTGATACTTCATGATTTGTTAATCAAAATTTAAGTTCAAACTGTCAGAGCAACTTCCTCTGAGATCAGTGAACCTAATTACCTGGAGGTGACCATGTGTATAGAACACTGGAGTTCTTTCAGAATATGTAGACTACAAAATACATCAAGTCTTACACGTAAGAACAGAGACCGAAGACAGTATCTCCAAATACTTTTCCTAAATTTTTTTTCTACAATATGTGAAATAGGATTGGGTCTCACAGCTTAAGAAAGTCATTTATCTGATTCACTTCTCCAACTCTTTCTCGAGTGAGTAAGCACTGGGAATCCTCAGCAGAAGGCAATATGGCTTCTTACTTGGCCCTAGACACCTTTGTCAGTTAGGGGTTATCTCACAGGCTGGTACTTTAAAGTAGAACTCAAATTCCCACTTGCTGTATGGAAGATCTTCATTTCAAAGGTATGAATATGACATGAGTCATTTTTTTTTTGGTCTGAGTATTACGAACAGTTTATTTGTGCTGAATTCCACCTCCAGACATATATAATAATGGATAATTGTCAAATGTCTAATGTTCTTGAGGATATTTTGACACTGTACAATTTATAACATACCATTGGATTACAGAATGGCAAAATCATTGGCTTTATCCATCTCTTTGGCATCTTAACATACAAGCCGAATGTAGGTTAGTAGACTAATTATCATCTCAAATATTGTCAAAAGTAAGTTATAACAATAATTGAGCTGAGACTTCTAGACAGGAAATTATTAAGACCCTTTTGATTGGTTACAAAGATGGGTAAAACAAGTCTCAGAGTGAACAACTGCATTAGAAATAGCTAGAAACGAGTCTTCACTGTGCCATAGGGTATTCATGGCAAATCAAGGAGATTGAATCTTTGTATATGGACTCTGCATTGCTGGTTATGGAACTGCACTGGTAGATCCATCCTCTCTCCTGTTGAGCAGCAAGGGCCCTTATCTTAGTTCAGATCTTCAAAACTCCTGTCCATAGCTGGTCTACCACTGCGGAACTGACTACTACTGTTAGCTCAGTTTATAACGTAACTTTGATATTTTGCCACATTGCCAATTTTCTTACAGAATACAAATATATATGCTCGTTTCTTTGATTCTGGGCAGATGGAATTAGCCAAATTCACCTGGAGTTTGGATGCACAGAAACCATCATAGAAATAAAGGCAATATTCTGTGTATGATTTGCTGGACATAAAAGACTATTGTCACAGACTCCTACTTGTTTCTAAATCTGGTTCTTCTGTTATAACTAAGTTGGATGACTAAATTCATAAAGGAAGTGTCAACCTGGTGATCCTTGACAATAGCAATCTTTTCATAAAGTTGCTGTGGAATGTAAGCATCCACACTGAAAGAAAAGTTCAACGCCCAAGGGCACAAATAGAAATATCTACACTTCACTTTAAAGCCTGATGAAGATTATAGTTTTTCATGATTACTGCTCAGGGTGACTGCCAAAGTATTTTAAAACCAGAGGCATATCTCTTTAAATTCAAATGGGCTTGTCTAAATGTTACATAAGACTCTAGTGAGAAACCAACAGAGCTAGCCTTTGTTGGATGTAGTTTGTGTCAATATATTCTTTTTCTTTCCTTTAAAAAAAAAGTTCAGTAACATTTTAACTGAACTATGTTAACACAGCATACAGTCAAAGAAAAGGATCTTTGGGGAGGAATTTCTACCAGAAGCCACCCAAAAAAAAGAAAATGCAAAAATAAGATTCCAAAGCAATTAATATCCTTAGTTAAAAGGTCCAACATTCTCCAGCTACTCAAGGTGATTACATTTGTATGAATCATTATGAATAAAGCTAATCCCATCACAATCAATAAGTGAGACCCACAGGCTAGGTAAAACATAGGTAGAACAATGCTCCATGAAATGATGCATATTCTGAGGTATATCCCATACATGAGATTACATAGTAGTTTATACACCCTAAATTTCGGGAGAAAAAAATGAGTGCTTTTGAAAATGTACTTCAATACCTTACAATTACAAGAGACCTTTGGCCAGGCACTTGGGTATTAACATCAGTGTCTAGAGTTAGAACAAGAAAGATGTCACAAGCTCAAGAAACACGTGATTAAACCTTAATGAGACCTCTTTCTTTATCTGGTCAGAAGACACTTCAATCAGGAAGGTTTTCTCAAAGCAAGCCTCCCTTGGGATGTGCTGACCCTTGCAGTCCCCCCCAAATGTGGAAACTTAACTGACTCCTAAAAAATTACAGAGATCCATAAACATCAAGAATTCCAAATTGAAAAGTGTTTTCCATATTTTTTATAGATCCTTGCAACCATTTTTCTAAATCAAAATCCAGTGGAAATATCAGATTATAGGATGCACTTCTTCCAGACAAATGCATGTAGCTGAAACCAAGCATCCCTTGAAAATCTCTTAGGTGTAGATATATAAAAAAAGATTGTAGTCTACCTTTCTTTTCTATTAAAAATTTTTTATTCATTCTACATACCAATCAAAGATTCCCCCTTTTCCCTCCTCCCACCCCTCCAACCTACCCCCCCCCATTCCCTCCTACAAGAAGATAAGGCCTTCTTGTATACCCATGGGGAGGTACATTTAGTAGAGGCAGGTCCAAGCCCCTCCTCCTGCCGCAAGGCTGTGCAAGGTGTCCCATCATAGGTAGTGGGCTCCAAAATACCCTAACTGTCATCATAGAGCCTTTCTCCAGTAACTGATGGAAGCAGATGCAGAGATCCACAGCCAAGCACCAGGCCGAGCTCCAGGAGTCCAGTCAGAGAGAGAGAAGAGGGATTCTATGAGCAAAGGCATCAAGATCATGATAGGGAAACATGTAGTCTACCTTTCTAAGTCAAAGATACCAGCAGACACTCAGCCATGGTTAACAGTCTGAGAGACACTGAATAACTACTAAGTGTAGAAGAAACCCCTACATTTGAAAGTCTGCGAGAGGTCTGCAGGGAAGGACAAAACAACTCTAAAGGGTGGTCATGGCACCATAATCATCACCAGATCCTCACACTTCAGACTGTTGGCAATATAGGAAATAGTGTGATCAAAAGCCTGTCTCCATGTTATCAGAAGAGTGGCCTTGTCAGCATCTGTATAGGAATCTATTCAAAGTCTGTATGCTAATTAAATGGAGGCCTTAAAACTAGTTATAAAAAATGCAGTGCTTGACTCATTTCATCAGCAAAGTTGTAGGTATTGAAAACGTACAAGTGAGGGCAGTCTTCTGTCTCATATGTAGAGGATTGGTTCTAAGACTCCATGTGGATACCCAGATCCTCAGGTCTCTGACTTAAAATGGCATTGGTATCCCTTTCTATATATTTTAAATCATTTCATTATTATTTATAGCATCTAACAATCTAAATGTTGTATAAACTTGATTATATAATATTTAGGAAATAGTGATAAGGAAAAGGTCCTGCAGATGTTCAATACAGATGTATTTTTTTTCAAGTATTTTCTAGTCCAAGGAGGTAGACTCTGCAGATATAGAGAGCTAGCTGGATATTGTCCACATACCCACTCTCCCAGTTTGCTTTCTGCTACTGTTGAGTACCATAACTAAAAGCAACTTAGGGCAGAAAAGAGTTCATTTCAGCTTGCACTTCTGGGTCACATCCTGGAGGCAACAAGGGCAGGAACGTAAGCAGAAACTGAAGCAGAAGCCAGGAAGAAATTCTGCTTTGCTGGGTTGTTTTCTGACTTGCTTATGGGCTCCTATTCATCTAGCTTTTTCACAGCCCACCTGCTCAGGGATGGTGCCACCCACAGTAGGCTGGGCCTTGCCATATCAATCAACAGAGACAGTCTCTAACAGACAGGGCCACAGGCACTCTGATCTGGACAAGCCCTCAGTTGAGATCCTCTCAGATAACTCTAGATGTGTCACGTTCACAGCTGTCTAGGACATGCACCATTACAGCCTAAAACTTTTTTAGATAAGTGGATTTTTATCATGAAGATCAATAAACAATAATTTCATTTCCATTTAATTTGTTCTGGTAAAAATAAAAGATGACATGTCTGAAGTGTTAGAAAGGATGCAATAGGATATTTTCATGACTTTGTTATTTTTAGAGGTATTGAAACAATTAGGAAAACCTTTCTGGTTTCTAAAGCAGACATGGATAGAGAAGTAATGTATAATGTGTGAGGCAATCTATACAATGGTATAAGAAGAATGTCATTCTGTTGCCTCAAAGGGGAAATGGTGCAGACTGAAAATTTGAGCAGATTCCTCACATGTCTGGTTAGGATGGTAGAATACAGCATCTCTGGCATCCTATATGGTTCATCCTTGTGTGAGGATGGTTTTCATAAATATGAGATTTCATTTCAGCAAGGAATTTAGAAGGCTTTCTCCTCTTAAAGGTGGTGGACGTGTGAAAATTGAGAGTGTAAAACTGGATTTCAAGGAAAAGGCCCAAGCTAAAGTCGGTTCCCTTGACAATGCTCACCACGTCCCTGGGGGTGGTAATGTGAAGGTAAGAGATGAGGCCATGAACCAGTCGTGTGTTTGTGCAAACTTATTTCTTATGAAATTTTTAATTATTTCTTTTATTTTTTGAAATTATAATATAATAAATATAATATAATTACATTATTTTTCCTTTCCCTTTCCTCTCTCTGAATCCTTCATTCTCTTTCAAATTCATGGTCAATGTTTTTAAATTTATTGTTGTTACATACATATATGCATGTTTATCTACATAGATGTCCCTAAGTGGAAGAACCTATACTACCACTTTAGTAACCCAGCATATTCCCTAACTATATTCTGAAATAGCTTGATCAAAACGGGTCTCTGGTTAAAGAACTTGTCCAACAGGAAGGAGGGATGCTGAGCTGAGTAGACATCATATTCTTATCAGCTGTGGGATGCAGGGAAAGAACCAGGGACTGGTGAAGACGCTTGAACTAATGAAAACTAACGCTTCCTTTACCCAGATTGACAGCCAAAAGTTGAACTTCAGAGAGCACGCAAAGGCCCGTGTAGACCATGGGGCTGAGATCATCACACAGTCCCCAAGCAGGTCGAGTGTGGCATCACCCCGACGACTCAGCAACGTCTCCTCTTCTGGAAGCATCAACCTGCTCGAGTCCCCTCAGCTTGCCACTTTGGCTGAGGACGTCACTGCCGCGCTTGCTAAGCAGGGCTTGTGAATACTTCTCCCTTAGCACTGGAGTAATATTTAGGCATGAGCTCTTGGCAGGAGTGGGCTCTGAGCAGGTGTCATATTCATTCTTTACAAACCATAGATAAATAATCTCACCCCCAAACTGTAGTAATTGTTACAATTTTATATAAAAAATGAATAGTATATGCAGAAAATGACCTGATTTCCATCCGCAACAGGAACACATGGCTTTATATGGATACAATTGGACAATTATTTTCGCTCTGCTGTTTTGCATGGAGTATTATTATTATTTTTAAAATTGCATTTTTACCTTTCATGTGCCTGAAGGCTATCCAATTCATTCTGAAAGGCCTTGTTAAAAATCCAAGCTGCTCATTTCACTATTCTGTTTATGGTTGAAAAAGATTAAAAAACCGCCCATTGTCCCTTATTACAGATTGAGTGAAACCAAGGAGTCTGAAGGCATCTGATTGGGGGAAGGAAAGAGCATGTAGGAAACACATGTTTTAAAGTGTTATTTTGTATAAATGGGAAGAAAGATGGAACTAAGTTATTAACATTTGGGACCTGGATGATGATATCAGAGTATGCCATTCCAATAAATTATTTAACTAAAAACTAGATATAAAGCATTTGAGCTGTGGTTGAAGAAGTTGTGTCAGAGTGCATTTCTTAGGGTTGATGCACTTTCATTAGGATGGGCTTGTGTCTGATTAGAATGTCAGTTGATTGGCTAGATTTGTGTCCACACAATCAGTTTCACACCCCCATTCCATCTGTTTGATACAGTATTATAGATATAAATATATATATATTTCTCTGTGGCCATTTGTGATACTTCCTCATATACTTGAATATGATACTTCTTTATTCACAGTATCTGTGTCTCCTACACCCTTTGGTGTTGCAATTTTAGGTATGTGAAAGTAGATGTTAGCAGGGTCCTCTCCCTATTTAAAAATACATTTTAAAAAGACAAAACGTTTTAGCATGAAGTTGCTTTCTGTAACAACTCAAAGCTGTAACCCTGTTTCAGTGCCAGAATCAAGTCTCTCCTGTGATGCTAGAAAAGTTTATTTTTCTTTGCTTTCACCAACATGGAGTTTGTGGAGTGGGTCCAGTTATACATAAAAGGGTTTACAGATTGTTGGTTCAAAGATTATGGATTTATCACATGTTCAATCACTGAATAGTTTGGGTTTTAATCTTACAATCATTCATGAAACTGATTCCTTATTATTTGTTTCCTCCCTTTCTTCTTTTTTTTTCCATTTGCTAAAGTTGAAACTATGAATTTTGGATATGTTTTCCTGTCCTCCAAATAGTATTTGTTCATTAAATTCTCTGATAGAAGATATTTGGCTTCCTTACCCCTAAGATCCCTTGATCAAAAAAGAAAAATACAACATATTGAGAAGCTACATATATAAAACCTTTGAGACACAGATATCTAAATCCATCTTTCCAGGATTCAATATCACAGTCTGTACAAGAATATGGTATGACTTATTTATCACTAAATACTATTTTTTATTTTATATAAGTCTAGACATCACAATTCAGTTAATTCATTTATAAATCATATTTGATGAATAAGCAATAGTCAATGGCCCAAATAGGACAAAGCATTATCAAATTGGATGGACTTTTTTTTATATTTTATTCGATCTTTTTCTCACTTGGGATTGGTAGACTGAATGTGAAAAATTAAATACAAAAAGTTGACTAAGTTTTTTAGGTCTATGAAGCAAGCCAAGCCCTACATATAAGGGAGGAGGTAAACAAGAACAGGACAAGTGTAGGAGTATCTAAGAGAGAAGTCAAGAGGATGCAAAGCAGAGAGACAGTGGTGGCATTTTGGTGACCCATTGAGTATGATTGCCACTGGAACAGTCAAACAGAAAACTCAATATCAAACCAAGGCAGTCTTCTCAGCTAGGAGGTTGACACACCCAAAAGGATGTATTTGTTTGTAAATAACTTATTTTTGAAATAACTTTAACGTCTGATTTCACTCTGGACAATTCATTCATTAGCTTCTCTTGAAATGCACAAGAAATGGAAGATGGGATAATGGTGTGTGGAGAAGTACATTCTTTTCTTACATGTTTTGATAGCGCTAGACAGGGATTAAAGTTACCTAGGAAAAAAGAAATTAGCAGATGGTTAGGGTAATTTTAAACTATGAGGAAAATAATTTCAACTTCGTTTATCATAAAAATTAAGGCTAAGCAAACATGTTCTAAGTGTTAAAATTCAGTTTCTTGCAATGCGTGTTCAAAATAAAATTATGTAAGCCCCAATGTGAATAGATTTGGCACCAAAATAATCATTTATTTCTAATGTTAATACAATTATAACAAATCACAAATCCTTTTTTTAATATGAAAATGTTGATCCTATAAAAGTTAACATAAAGGGACTGACTTTTTGAATCCAGACAGAGGCAGAGAAATGCACAGGCTAAAAACATTTTCTTATGGGAATATGGGATGGATCCCACCTTACCTACTCTCTTAAGATAATGACTCAAATTAAGCTTTTTGGACACCACTTTTGTGGGGATACACATACGCTGATCTAGAAATGAAAGCTTCACAGTTCCATTTCCAGATCGACTCATGCCAGTTTCTCTCTGGCTTTAGCCTCTGAGAACCTGTTTAAGAATACGTAAGTATCCAGAGTTCTGAAGAGTTCAAAGGCCAACTTTTGCAATGAGCTCACACACTCTGGGTCTCCTGCAACTGAAAATTGGGTACCTTTCAACAATGCAGGAAGGATCCGAGTTCATGATGAGTTTCAAAGGCCGTGTTCATTTAGGAACAGACTCTTTCTGGATCTGCCTGCTGGGTTCCAGCAGGATGGTGGGCTGAAATCTCACCCATAGGAAAGACGCCTGTGTAATTCCAGCTCAGTTTGGCTGAAGGTAGCTGAAGAAAGAGGTCCAGCACACTGAAGAGTAGACTATAGTTGGCCTTCTCCGCACACAGAGAGAGAGGGAGGGAGAGAGAGAGAGAGAGAGAGAGAGAGAGAGAGAGAGAGAGAGATCGGCAGCAGTCATATGTAGCATCTCATCAGTAGTAGTAAAGAAATAATCTCAATGTGGATGATTCTGACCTAGCTGCGTTTACAGTTTTTCTCTTACTCTTCATGCCACAGGAAGGAGAGGAAATGATTTGTGGTAGCAGTAGAAAAGAAAAAGTAGATTAACCGGTTGGGAGGCAAGTCCAGACGTTTCTTCAAAGACTGATGTGCTAACATCAACACTGACGTTGTGTTTTTACACCTAGATATTCAGCTTGGCCATGTAGGTTGAGGCCAAATCCCTCTGTAGGAAAAAGATTTTCTTCAAACCCCAAAAGAATGCCAATCATGAAAGTCCACTTCAACTTTAGCAAAAAGGAAAAAAAAAATTCAACAAAAAGTGTACTCTGTATGCTGGGATCCCAAGGTTCCAACACATCACTACAAATCTGTTGGGGGGTTCTTTCTTCTGATAATTCTAGAGCCTGTTACCATAGAAAGGCATTTCTTCAATGGCTGGTTGTAGTTAGTTCATGTTTTTCAATCAATTTGCAAATGTATTTGTTGCTGTATAGTGATTGTTTTGCAAAATAAAATTGCTTGTCACCTAACTACAAATTTCAGATATTTTTTAAGAAATTGTTTCTTCATCTCTGGGGGGAAAGTAAGTGTGTGTGTGTGTGTGTGTGTGTATGTGTTGATATGTATATGTACACACCCATCATTTGATTCAATCAAAGAAAAACTGAGATTTAAAAAAAAGCCACAATTACCTTTCAGATTCCTACTGTGTGTTCAGTCCCTATAAAAGGCAATTTTGTATTACCCAACCTAGTTGATACACAAATGGTTTTTTTGTTTCTTAGTGCTGGGCATCAATTCCAGGGCAGTGTTTATATCTGGGAAACGTTCTAGCACTGAGCTAGATCTCCAGTAGAAATGCAGTTTTCTATTCTAAGAAAATAGTATGAGTGACGCCCAGGTCTTGTGAAAACTCTTACAAAATTAGCATCTGAAAAAGCAGGTTGACAAAGAAAAAAAACAGATTCCCCACCCCAAACTCAACTCACTCTATTGGCTCCCTGTCAGTGGTACTCCAAGATGTTCCTGAGTAAACTACGGCTCATTATAATACTAAAATGCACACCCCTGGGTGGAGAGTTAAGATAAGAAAACACTCAGTCTCTTAGCTTCTATGTAGAACTACATGTGACAAGACAGGGCATGAACAGAAAAGCTCATATATAGTTGGACTTTCTTGTCAGACTTTCTTTAGACTGCCAGCCCCTACATAATGACACAGAGACTTATTATCAATTATGAAAGCTTGGCCTTAATGTAGGCTTATCCCATTAGCTCTTATAACTTAAATTAACCAGTTTCTATTCATCTGTGTTTTTGCCATGTGACTCTTCACCTCTTCTCAGCACTGTGCATCCAACTGGCTTCACGCCTCCCTGGCTGAATCCACATACCTCACATTCTTCTCCAGTTCCCCCCTCTCTCTCTGGAATTCCTGCTTATTCTTTCCTGCCTAGCTGTTGGCCATTCAGCTATTTATTAATCCAATTAGAAGGTGCCCCAGGCAGATGAAGTAGAGACACAGCTTCACAGTGTACAAAAAGATTATCCCACAACACCCATGTTATGTAAACGAACCAAAAACCCTATGCTAAAGTAATTTATGCCCCAGCATAATGGTGCGGTGGTGCCCGTGGGCTGCTCAACTGTCTCCCACATCTGTAATAAATCCTCTCATTGTGCTTGTCGCTGTCTACAATTCTTTGTTCCAGGACATAAGAACCTGGAACTCATGATGGGTACCCACTAAACTCCAATATCCGCCGACATCATTAGCAGGATGCTGTCTGTTGCTGGCACTAGAAATTTAAAATGGCTTAAGCATAGTTTCAGTTTCTTGGTTCAATTAAATATTTAGGCAGGTCATCTGCCTGCTGTGTTCACTTTTCCTGGGGAACACAAGAGAACATCTAGTCACCCCAGGTATGCGCCGATGACAGATCAAAGCACGATTTCACCAAAGTCCAACTTGGTGAGACCAAGGAGTTTATTGAGCTTTCTTACTGAGCACAGGTCAGGGGTTACATCCAGGAGCATGGGTGATCGCACAAAAACCCACCCCATCCTGGATGCTGACCTCATAGAAACTACATCGTAAAGTCTCATTTTTAACTTTTTACTTTATTTTTAGTACACTCTAGCATCTTCTAAGAACACTTGTAGCTGGAGGAGAGAGTAATAGAGTCCCAAGAAAGGCTCTCCTGACTCTCCTTGGTAAGAGTCAACATGTCCATTACCATAGATCTGG
>CABHPP010110101.1:48864-66802 GCA_902168425.1 Peromyscus attwateri | reverse complement strand
CTCATTGTCTAGCTCTTACTCTTATATTTAGCCCATTTCTATTAATCTCTACTTTGCCACGTGGTTCGTGGCTTACCGGTACCTTACATCTTGCTTGTCCTGGTGGCGGCTCCAGGCAGTCTCTTCCTCCACCTTCCTGTTCCCTCAATTCTCCTCTCTGTTAGTCCCGCCTATACTTCCTGTCTGGCTACTGGCCAATCAGTGCTTTATTTATTAACATATTTGTCATACAGAACATCCCACAGCACTTCAGTGATCCATATCCTTAGGATGTAATCCACACGGCTAATGAGGATCTGTATCTTCAGGGTGCTATCAGCATGTCCATGGTGATCCAGATCCTCAGGGTTGCATTATCATGCCCATTGGTGATCCAGATCCTCAGGGTTCCATTAGCACACAATAAAGCCACACTTGCCTGTGCATCGGAAGGTAGGTACTAGATAGGTTTCTGTACTCTACCCAAAAGCTTTTCACTCACCAAGCTTGGAGTGGGGTGTGGCTAGAGTTTTCCTGCCTGGCCCACAGTCAGGATAAATCTCTTTCACCTGCCAGTCCCACAGCCGCTCAGACCCAACCAAGGAAACACAGTGACTTCTATTGCTTATAAACTGTATGGCCGTGGCAGGCTTCTTGCTAACTGTCCTTATATCTTAAGTTATCCATTCCCATAAATCTATACCTTGCCACATGACTCGTGGCTTACCGTCATCTTTACATGCTGCTTGTCCTGGCGGTTGCTGGCTGGCAGGCAGTGTCTCCTTCTGCCTTCCTGCTCTTTTAATTCTCTCTGTTAGCCCCGCCTATACTTCCTGCCTAGCCACTGGCCAATCAGTGCTTTATTAGCAACACATTTGCCATACAGAACATCCCACAGCAGTGGGGGGCATGAGAATATTTCTAAATGTTAACTCTGAGGCCCGTACTTTGTGACTCAGTACTCCAGATGGCATGTTCTATACTGTTTATCCAGTTTGCTAGGATTTTATATCTTTTACGAAGATAATTCACTTTTGCCTGTACTTCTGTTACTCGCTATCAGAGATCTCCTAACTTCACCTCCACCCTGAGGCTGAATCCACTAACATACCACTTCTGCTCCATGGGATGGAGCCACCGACTTCAGTATGTCCAGTATGATACACATATGGACCCCTTCCAAATGGGCCTCCTATTTGCATACTCATTCCTGATCATCACTAGCATCTGTCCACATGAACAAGCAAGAAATTTGCAATCAGCCCTGACTTCCCTTGATTCCCACCTTCCTTGACCCATGAATAGTGGCAACAGGTAGACTCTTATAACCTATATTCCTCCAAAATATTCTCCCACTCTCGTTTTCTCTAATTTCTCTTGTCTGTTACATCACAGATACATCCACACTGGGTTCCCTGCTTTGGTTCTCACCTACCAAGATCTAAAATTCATCTCCCTAAAATTCATCTCCCTAAAATTCATGTCTCTTTCACTTAGCCCTTAAAAAAAAAGTTTCGGATGGTGCTGGATTTCCTACAACAGCAAAATATGATGCCTTTGCATGACATTCATGTGATCTGTCCCCTTCCCATCAATTCATGACCCCCCCCCCCGATTTGTTTCCGGGTACAACATTCAATGACCATTTGCTGTGCCCAGAAGCCATCACATGTAGCTCATCTGTGTCTCTCCTGCTGGCATCCCTGCTTCTGCTTCACCTCTCCACTCAGCCAACGCTCGCCTAGCATCTAACTCTCGGCGGTCCCAATTGCCTCCTCTTGGTCTCTTCCGCCATTTTGTTTGCTACCTTGTAGAGTTTTTTTTTTCCTACCTGGAATTTAGAGCCTTTGTATATAAGAGAGTCCACCTGGACGCTCCTTGAAGGCTTGCGCTATTTATCAGCCTTATCTAAAACCCCAGTAGTTCACAGTCCTTGGCATCTGGGACACCTGGGAGAAATAATTAGCTTAAATGAAGTCCTCCGGCCAGATGAACTTCACACAAAAAAGAAAAGGCAGACGCCCATGAGCCCCGGGTCGCCAGCCTCCGTGGCTTCCATTGGGCAACCTTCATTTCTCTTTTCCCAGCACTGCCAGAGCTGAGGCGCATGCTCACAGGATGCTAATGGGTCCTGTTGCGGATTGTAGCGAGGGGTTCTCAATTAGCACAGAACATACTTGCTGAAACCCTAAAACATCAAACTTTTTTTGTCTTTTCTGTTGAGATAAAATCCTGCTTTTTTGGTAGAGCCAGGGTGTTCTGTCTCTTACATGTCCGTGAGTCTACAATAAAGACCTCCCCAGCCTTCCACTTCCATTTGTTAGGTGACTTAACCTGTCTGTGCCCCAGTCGCCTTTCTAAAATTGATACAGTGGTCTCTGCCTCAGAGGAATTAAAAATTGTTCCTCAACTAGACACTCTGTGTTACTGTGTTAGTCTCTCCCATTCTTTTCTTTTCTTTTTTTTTTTTTTTTGGTTTTCGAGACAGGGTTTCTCTGTGTAGTTTTGGTGCCTTTCCTAGAACTCACTCTGTAGACCAGGCTGGCCTCGAACTCACAGAGATCGTCCTGGCTCTGCCTCCCGAGTGCTGGGATTAAAGGCGTGCACCACCACTGCCCCGCCTTCTCTCCCATTCTTACATGTAAACAATTTAAAATGGATTGCATATTATTTGATCATTAAAGAATAACTAATTTTAATGTTGGCTTTCTTGTAAAACTATTTCAGAGGGCCATAGTGTAGAAATCCAGAGATTAATGTGTCCAGCGTGTGTGTGTGTGTGTGTGTGTGTGTGTGTGTGTGTGTGTGTAGTGTGCTCTGTGTGTGTATGATGTGTTCTCTCTCTCTCTCTCTCTCTCTCTCTCTCTCTCTCTCTCTCTCTCTCTCTCTCTCTAACTGTTATAGATGCAAAACTGTTTTGAATAATTGGGCCTGGAATTGCTGAAAAGTTCTTTAGAAGTACCTTCCTCATGTAAACCAACTTCTGCAGAAAAAAAAAATCTCCTTTGCTGGTACACATAGGAGATGGCAATGTGCTCTGATCACGTTCTGAATAATTGACCCAAGAGTAAATATGTGACTATATTAAAATTTGTGTTAGAACTACTTTTTCTCCTTGTTAGCAAAATTTATATCTTTCCATATCAACAAAAATATTAAATTGCAACTAGAAAAGAAAAAAAAGATTTATTTGACAGCAAAATCTAAGGTTGTTCAAACTCTTTGATCCACCCACATACAGTTCTTAGTCAAAATACTTTTCTATTAAAATTTATTTTTATTCTGCATTTAGAAAATATTCATTCTTTCTTTCAGCATTCCTGGATCTTAAGATAATTCCAAAATCCTATCCTTACTTTACACCCTGAAATTTGAGATTCTAGAGGGAATGTGAGCCACCAAGAGGTTAAATGGCTTTCTCAGGACCACACACCAAGCCAGGGTCAGAGCTGGGGTTAGAAATGGCAAGTTTCTCCATTCCTTCCCTAAGTGTTCCTCTCTATTTATTTAGGTGTAGTGACTGTGCCAGTCAGCCATGAGTGGGGCTTCACAGTGTGACAATAAGATATTTAAAGAATGACCTTTTATAGAAAGCATTTTGTGCCCTTTGTTTAAAATAACAAAAATATTCCCAACAAAAATCTTTTGCTCTCCATTTGCCTGGCTTTGGACATCTGTATATTCTAACATCGTAAGTTACAGCCTCAAGGACTGTGGGTCCTTGATCAATCCTTCAGCAACATTCTTTTCCCATGGGCATCTTGACTGACAATTTGGTAGGAAAGCTACAGTTTATCTTTCACTAATAGTACTTGGCTATAGTCATGGGAGACGACATTTGTAAATATATGCAACTAAACAACAGTTTGCATCAGATTTGCAAACAACTACCCACGGAGCAGGTTGCCTATGACCTGTGAAACTTCCTTATGAATGTTGTCTGTGTGAAAGGGCTTGCACCGAGCATAGGGTTGGGGACTCACATCAATGACCTGCTGTCAGAGCAGAACACTGTGCTCACGTGCAGAGTGCTTTATGCTGTTGTCCATCTCTTAGCCCTCAGGACGTGAGCATATTGTTGACTGACATCTGCCAAGAAAATGTTTTAGAAGACTGTATAAAATACATATGATTAAATTTATTGTTGAAGGTTTTTTTATTTTGATGCCTTCATCTTTTATCTATGATTTCTAAAGAATCAGTTTCCTCTCTTTTATTACCTACTACATAGACATTGCATAATGTCTACATAATGAAGTTTTATGCTACTTTATTATTTAATGATTTTTTTCTTTTACTTTTTCCTCCAAATTAGGAGGCGGGGAGGTTGTTAACATGACTACATGACATTGTAGTTCAAATAACGACTGTGAGAGGCACTATGCTAAATATGTTAAAACTGTTGGCCTCTTTCCTACTTAATGAAAACATCACTTCTCCTTATGTCATAAATCCACAAAGCTGTCACAGGTAAGTTAATCTTTACTGTGTTAACTAGTATAGCTCCTCTTGAATTAGTCCCTTTGACCTTCTCCTCTTCCTTTTATTTCACTTAATTGATAATTTACCAGGCATTTGATAAGAATAGGAAGCATTTAGACAGGACTGCGTGATTCTCACACCAGTGACTCTGCATTCCTGATTCATCATTCATCATTCGCTGTTTCCTGCTGCCTCCTCTGAAGATTCAAGGGAAGCTAAACTACCCACAACGCCTCTTGGTTTTAAAGATTTATGCATCTATGAATGCTTCTATTTCTGTTTACAGCATTGGTTCAGAGCACGGTATTTGTGCTTTAAGGAGTGTTATCATGTCTGTCTGTATGTATGTATAATACTTAGACTTAGCCTTGAAATTAGGAGGCCTAACAATTACCCCCAAAGGCAGGGAGGAAGCTGGAAGGTGTGTCAAAGCTAACAAGTGGCAAAGCAACTCATCCTTTTTATCATTATGATGATGATGATTTTTGTGGTAGAATTTCTGCCTTATCAGCTGTAAAATATCAGCATGAACCTGATTTCTAATCTTTGCGGTAAAGATGCTACATCCTTTAGAGGCTGACATGAACATAGTGCACGTGGCAGCTTCTGACACGGAGGAAACAGTGGCCAAGTGTTGATAGTGCTTTAGTAGTTTTGCCAGCTCGGAGTGAAAAGCACTAATGTGCAGGTCAAAGTTTTATTTGGAAGAACTAAGTTCTAAAATAATAGCGTTAATGGAAGGGTGACATCACTGGAGTTGTAAATAAGAGTATGGTTTAATTGACTCATTAGTAGGCAGTTAATCCAAAGACCTTTGAGACATTGCTGGGGATCCCCCTCGGTCTGAGTAATGTCTGAACTCTCGGCGGTTGTCCACAGAGAGCTTGTGCAGGTGGGTAGCAATATTTAAATCAAAGGTAAATCAAAGGCTCTTCTTCCTAGCTGTCTAAACTTGGGCAGATCCTTACATGTTTTGAGGAAATGGGAAACATTGTTGTAAAATAGCAATGGTCGTTGAGTCCTCTGGGAATTTGTGAGACAGAGAAGCCATGTCCACAGGAACTCAACTGGAAGCCCAACAGAGGGAGAGGCCACTGAAATGTCAGCTGTCATTGGTGAGCAGAGGGCCCTGGTCTCCAAAGACTTTTCCTGGAGAAGCTGTCTCTTTTGTTTTTGAGGTAATAAAGCCCCACATATACCACAGACCTTTAGAGCTTGTCTGGCATTGTTCTAGGATAATATGGAGCATGATTACTGATGCTTTTTCTGTAATCCTAGCCTTAAGATGTACTGCAGAACGCAAGCAAAAATAGCATTCGCTTGAGATACTGGTAGAGTATTTCAGGACAGCTGGCGGTATCCAACTCAAGGAACTGAAAAGCTGCCAAGCCTTGGCTTACATTCATCAGGATCAATGAGGTAGTCTTGGCCATCCTAGAAACATGCTCTGTCTAACAAGAGCAATGCAACGCGTTTTTAGTTAGATCACGGTCGATGTGTGGATCTTCAAATCCACATGAAGGATATGTTTATTTTAGTGTGAGATATTCCGACTAATCAAATGGATTTGTAGGACTCTATGTTTGTAGAGAAACTGGTCTTCCTTCCCAACTAATGACATCATTTGCCTCAGAAGGTACTCTGAATCTCTTGAGCTTTCTTTCCTCTCCCTCTGTCCTGTCAGTCTTTCACACACATTCAGAACATTGACAGGGGCAAGGAAGGGAGAACGGTAAGTGTGGGGGCCCAAAAAGGTTTCCTAGTGAGATCTGAGCTTGCTTTACCCAGCAGAGCTGCATTAGAGGATTGCTTGACCATGTATATGGTTTCTAGGTGATTGGAAGGGTCTACACTTGGCTGTGTGAGGGGGAGGTCTTTTGCTCCACCCCTTGGCAGTCCTATAAATAGCCCTTTAGAAGAGACAAGAGGGGTGGATGGATAAGGATCCAGGCCCTCCTGAGGCTATCGTGTATTTCTATCTGTTTCTTTCTCCTCTATCCTTCTGTCTAAATCTCTTATCCCTCTCTCCTCAAGAGTACCTTGGGGTAAGATGTGGGAGCCGGTCTGGTCTCCCAGCTGGCCTCCCACAGGTAAGAGTTGATAGTGTAGATTCCCCTACTGTAAAAAGAAGTAAGAATTACAGAAAATAGCAACATATACCAGTCCCAAATGATCAGTTCATGTTGACCTGTAAAAGTCTGGGACCCCACTGGAAATATATGCATTGAGTTCCCCTTCACACTGAACCAAAAGGAAGAGATACTCCCATGGACATGGGTATATAATTTACTAAGCTGAACAGCAAGCTCTAAGTTCACCGTCAACTGTGGTCAGAAGAAGTAGGAACAATACTGCCATTTTTTAAAGCCACATCTCAGGCGGGGAAGGTAGCAAAGTGGTAGAAAGCTACCACAGCATACAGATGGCCCTGGGTTCAATCCTCAGCATCAGAAGTCAGACCTTCCTAGGTAAGCAGAGACAGTGCTGCCCAAACCATTGGCTATGTTGTTCTGACTTGGTTTCCAGGTTTAGAGCCTAGCTTTCCTTTTGGAATCTCCAGGGTAGAGCAGATTTTTTTTTTAAAAAAGATTTATTTATTTATTATGTCTACAGTGTTCTGCCTACATGCATGCTTGCAGGCCAAAAGAGGGCACCAGATCTCATTACAGATGGTTGTGAGCCACCATGTGGTTGCTGGGAATTGAACTCAGGACCTCTGGAAGAACAGCCAGTGCTCTTAACCGCTGAGCCATCTCTCCAGCCCCAAGATTTGTTTTAATGCTAATTTATTGGCAGCCTTAAACTGATGTCACAGCGTTGTTAACTAAGAAAATATGAAAAAGAGCCACTGTGGCAGCTGTTTCCAAGGTGCTGCCAAATATCAAACGATGGTGTCGTGTTCATTCAACAATGTATTTTTTAAAGACAATTCTGTCATTTTTTAAACAGCCTTCACAGCAATGAATAGAATATTGAAGGATGCTGCTGCTGTTACACATTAGGATTGACTCACGTGTGCAGAGCTGTGGATGGTGGATTTCACAGATCTTCTGGGATTGCATTCCCATGTCATCACTGTACTTCATGGTTTCTGTATCTCAGCAAGCTTGCTCAAAGGGTCTAGAAGTTCCTACAGTCCTACATGATGCCTTTCCCCACCCCCATCCCTTGCTATAATACTCTAAACCTGCAAAGGAAGGAGGAATTGCTCATATTATAACAAACACACAAACTTGTGACAGGGGCTGGAGATACAGCTCCATGATTAGAAGCCCGGATGCAAGCTCAGTCTCCAGTACCCATGTCAGGAGACTCACTACTGCTCGGAGGTCCAGTTTGAGAGGGAGCCCATGTCTCTGGCATTTGTGAGCACCTGTGCTCATGGACACACATGCATACACACACACACACACACACACACACACACACACACGTACACACACACCAATATTAAAATCGATCTTCTGAAAAAAAAAAAGACTTGTGGAGATGGTTTACAGCTTGTGTGCTGGCTGATCACTTAGCTCTCTCTGATACAGCACCCCAGTGGCTTCTTAGCACCAGACAGAATTCCCTCACCTCTAAAACTGATTTTTTCTCACCTCTGGTAGACACAAATCATTGAAATTTCATATAAGAAGGTTTGCTGAAAGTGAAATTTGTGGGTCTAACTCCATAATGTGAAAATCTAATGTTTTTGACTTTGACTGACATGTTAAGTGTGTCCTCTGCTGAGCACAATCCCAAAATAATGTGGAAGTATTTTTAAGTGGCAATCAATATAATTCAAGTACCATTTTAGATATCTTTGTGATGATTTATATTGTCAACTTGACAGGATCCCACATTACCTTGGAGACAAATCTCTCTGGGACTATTGATGACTGGTTTTCTAGGTTAGATTAATTCATGCAGGAGGATTCACCCTAAATGGGCATGGCGCCCATCTGTGAGTTGTGGTCCTGGACTCAATAAAAGTTGAAAACTAGCTCAGCAGGTGAATTTGATGTGCTCTGCATCCTGATTGTGGATGCAGAGACCAGCTGCCTTATGTGTCTGCCTCGATGGTGTCTTCAACATGAGGGAGTTCTCAAAGTAGAGGACAAAGTAAATCATTCCTTCTTGAAATTGCTTTGATCGGTATTTTGTTGTGGTAACCTGGAAGGTCATTAATATAATTGGTATTTACCACTGCAATTTTTCAAACATATGTTAAAGATATCCTTCCAAAATAATACCAAATAATTACCATATTTATATAGAATTCAGGTGTCCAAATAGTGAGATTCAAGTCTTTCCAGTATTATACCTCCTTTCTAATTTCTGCACATGAGCTATGTAGACCTGGAAATTCCTGCCATCCAATCCTCTTTGTTCTGTATAATTCTATCCATAGGATTCTAGTTCACTGCAAGTTCAAATCCACTCCTGAACAATTGCATTCATAGTTGACTCTAGGGATTGCAGGGATGTCTCAGAATTTTGCTGACTTGCTTCTCATCATTGGTCTCAGCTCTGTTGTTACTATTTGAAGAGGTACCTTCTGAGCCTTGGAAGATGTCTCACTAGGTACTGTGCTTGACAAACAAGCATGGTGACCTGAGTTCGATCCTCAGCAGTTACATTTAAAAGTTTCCGGAGCTCTTGTGTGTGCCTGTAATCCCAGTGCTGGGGAGGAGGACAAAGGATGTCGCCTGGGGCTTGCTGGCTAGTCAATCTAGCCAAATTAGTGAGGGTCAATGAGAGACTCTGTCTCAAAACATAAGGTGGAGAGTGATTGCAAGGGACACCTGATGTCTCTGGCCTACACAACACACACAAACCACACACACACACACACACACACACAGGGACAGGCAGATAGACAGAGACAGAGAATTATCTTTTGACCAGCCCATCAAAACTGGTCTCCGTTTAACTTTTGACCCACTGCTTTTTACAACTCTCTAAAAAAAATACTTTCCCTCCCTTTTTAATTAGCTCTTTCTCCCATCCTCACCAGGACATCAGTTCCTTTCAAACAGAGATCTATTTTGTATTAGTTCCCCAGCTCTAGGAGCAATGTGATTTACAAGTACTCTGTTGAACAAACATGCAGATGGATGGATATTTATGGAGAATATGGAGAATTCCTCTAGAAGCTAACAGTTGGTGACTGAAATGCAACCTTGGATTCTGTGAGGCCACCATTGGTCTGTGCTATCAAACAATAACCTGAGATTCCTTTTACAGACTTGGCCTTGGGGAGACTTTCTGGCCATGTGTTAAAGAACATTACTTGAGCAGTCCTGCAAAAGCCATTGCTATATTCATAGCAAGACTGAGACCAAACATATTCTTCTCTAAACCAACATATCTCCTTCAGGGAGACATATAGGAAAAAATTTTCTAGTTTATCTGTATCAACAAAAGAGAACTTCTCCCGAGCATTTGCTTTGTCTTTCCAAATGTGGAACCTCACACAATTAATTTTGCTTCTGTTTTTGACTTGTTTGCAGGGATCCTCAAAGACAAATGACAATCACACTACATTAAGCATAGTTTCTGTGTGCCAAGGCTGCAAAGGTCCCGCCTGTTCTTCTAGCCTCATTTTCTGCTGAATCTCCACTTCATTCCCTGCCTGCTTTTCTTTCTCATTTCTTATTTATTTATTTTCTGCTGTATGATTCTTTGTAATCACATTGTTTGGAGCAGGCAAGGTGGAAATATGTTTTTAAATGATATCCCCAAAGGCACTATGTTATTTTTGGATCTTATATTTAGACTATGTAGGTGGGGCCCTGAATGACACAGAGCCCTTGGGACATAAGCAGGTGTGCTGTAAAGATAAATTGGAAAAAGTCTCCTTTTAGTGACTTGGTTTTTTGGCTCCAATATTTAAGATGCACCATATGCTTGGACAAAATCATCTTCCTAAGAAAAACATTAAAGTTACTTTCTGGACATTGAAGTAAGCGAAAGCAAAACTCAAGACTGCTTTGAAGGACAGGCCTGCAGGGCAGGAGGCGTAAACACAAGCCCAGATGTCAGATGTTTCAGCACAGCAATGTGAAGAAATACTCATCTTTCTTTATTTACACTTTGCAGCAAATATTTTGCAAAGAGAAAGCAAAGAATGTTGATGTTTCACCACTGAGGCTTTAAACATAACAAGGTCCCCGGCTCCAAAACGTCAGGATTCCGTGAAGCATCCTCTGAGCTTGCAGAGCGACAAACATCTGGCGGTGTGCTCTGTGCTGCTCAGAATTATGGTTCCTAGGACCATTAAGGAAGGAGGAAGGCCCTGAAGTGCATATCCACTTCTATAGTCTTCTCTAAACTGTAAATTTCTACATTAAGTTGTCATCATGCTGTTTTTTAAACCAGAAAAAAAGAATGTGTAAATTTACACACACACAAAGAGAAGCAAATACTTGTGCACATACACACACACACACACACACACACAAACACACTCCCCACACCTCCATGCCTACTCCACACAGACACACTTATGCACACATGTATACACAGACACAAACACGGCACACACACCCTACGCACCCCATGCACATCCACACACATACTCCCCACCCCTACCCTTCACATATATACACATACACAATCCCCCACCTACACACACACTGATATACATACAAACACACACCTCACATACCCACACACAACCCACACACTCATAGACACATGCACACACATATACACATACACACTCAGGCATACATAAATACCCCACTCCTCCAAAATACACCTGCATATCCCACAAACACACACATATATACACATATGCACACACATACACAAACACACAGAGACCAAGAAACACACACATGCACACACACAGAAACACAGACACACACAGGAGTACCAGATTTTCTGCCAACTAAGTGCTTAAATTTTCTTCAAATTCTATTTTTAGATCATAGAACTATCTTCCACTCTGGACATTTGTTTGATAGTGTGAAATGTCCTTAGTAGAGAGCTCACTATTCTGAGAGTAGGAAGCAATCATCTGGATGTTGCTGCCAACCTAAGCTTCTTATTTCTGATTTTCTCTATAAATCACAGGGCAAGGCAGTAAGCCATATGCTTAATAAAACATCAAAGACAGATTTGGCTGTGTGTGACCGCCAGGACAAGCTTCATCCTACCTGTCAGAAGAGGACCAATTCTTAGATAGCACACACGGATAGGCTGTGGGAGACTAGGGGAGGAAGGGTGCTCATGAATCACTGCCCAGTTACATCCTCCAGCACGCACTCAGCCAGCAAGGGAAGACAGCCTGATGGCATACATTTCACAACAGGGGTAAGTATCTTATTTCATCCTTCCGACTGGATGATCATGCCACATTACATTTCACGGATGCTGTGGCTTTTCACTCTTGAAAACTTGCTTTCTTCTTCTTCCAGATCCAAAATCTGGAGGAATTTAGCAAACGTCCAAAGAAAAAGTGAGGTACTAGGCTGCTGCAAACCAACCTATCAAACTGGGGTCTTTGTATATGAGATCAAAGAAACTGGGTGATAAGAAGAACCGTGCATACTCCGGGCATGTGGGAAGATTAGAAAAGATGACACTTCACAACAAAATGTTATCACTGTTTCTCGGGGAGAAGATATTCTTGGTCTGAAGAATAAGGACACTGACCTTTTGAAAACATTACAGAAATATGAAACGGGCCCAGTATAAGTCTTAACTGAAGAACTAAAGGTATTGAAAACAACTGGAAAAGACCTTGGGATGTGGTTGTATGCTTATTATAGTACTTATCTTCTTTTGGGGAGAGTTAACGAGTATGACCACAGAGCACAATGAGATTAACTCTTTTCTATTTTTTTGCCAATGTGTGTTTAAGAACAGTTTTATTTTTAAAAATATGTTCCTCTCTATGCACTCTTTTATGAGGGAGTCAGTATGACAGTATCATGTCATCTTATCTGTCACCATCTGCCTTAGTTGATGATTGCTCTTCCCTAAATTATGCCTTTGCAAGTTGACAATGAATTAGGCGATCATGAGCGTAAATAGATTTGACTGACTTATATGGGGTCAAACCTAGTAGTTCCTCCTCTTAGTCCCATTTAGCTCTAAGGCACTCTCCCACAAGCCAGGGAGAGCAGGACAGCATAGACGCATGATGGTATCTAGCACCTTAACTCCATTCCTATTTAGTTTTGCTGTTAGAAGTGACACAGATTTTGTTTGAATACCATTAAATATAGGGTGGTGTTATATTCCCAACTAAAATTAAATATGCTTTTAAATAGGAAAGAAATTATGCACACCAAATTCGAATCTTGAATCAAATCAAATGCCCTAGACAAAATCAAACTTTGGGACTGAATATGAGGACCTCCTGTGTCACACGAAGCAGGAAGGAAGACCACAGGAATCTAATCAGTCAGTTCTCCTCCTGTACTTAGTCTGATTCCTCCTGGAGCATCATATGGCCATGATGTCTTGAAACACCAATGCCTTGTAGGATAGGACTGGTGCTTTCAACTATTTCCTATGGAACTTCTGACTTACTCTAAGAAACTTGGAAAATCAATGGTAGTAACGATTACATTCATTATGTCATTTAAACTAAGAGTGGGTGCTAATAGGGTATGCATTGTTGCTATTATAGGGTTGGAGCTGTGTGACAATGTAACAATTCATTATTTATTGTAAAAACTAGACGATGTTTATCAACAGTAACAGAATGAATGTGGTTTAGCTTTCTTTTTTTAAACCTGTGCTCTAGATTTACTTTTATAAAAATAGCTAATTCTATAGCAAGCTAACTTTATGTTGGCTGACCTGTGCTTTCCAAACAGATTTGGAAGTTTGGGACTCATCTAGTGTTGCCTCCCATCATGTTGGTCTCACGCAAGGCAACTTCAGCTTTCTCTATTGCAGTTCTGCAGCGAGACCGCCACCCCATTGCTGGCTCAGCCTAAAAGGCCATTGTTTAGAAATGGCCATAGCAGAGGAGGAAACCCACAGCCAGGAGCAATGCTGACATACTTGGGCCCTGGCCAAAGAAGACTTAGAGAGGACTTTTTTCCCCTCTTCATCCACAACATCTTTGAGATCAGAATGCAAACTGGAGAGGCAGACTCCTTGGAATTCAGGAATAGATTTGGCAGTTGAGGCTACAGGAATTTTCTGCTTTTTATAGAACTGTTTTAATGCTTTAATAGAAAAGAAGCACTCTGTTTATATTGGGAGACTTTCAAACACTTTTGTTTCATGGGCTTTTTATTGTGTTTGGAAAGCAATAACCCTCTCCCTGGGGTCACTTTTATGGGTGACAGAGCTTCAGCTGATTGTACGCAGAGATTGCTAATACTGTCTTTATTTGAAAAGGTGAAGTGTTTCACCAAAGTTTAATTTTGTTTCTATGATTAGAATTTCAGAATCTTAAAGACTGGGGGTAGTACTGCCTTATTTTACATTTAGGTAACAAGGATCCAAAAGCAGTTAAAATGCTTCATTCAGACAGGATCAGAGGGCCAGAAGCAGCTGTTTGGAATGCTGATCTCACTGCTACCCCATCTTACCTCCTGCCCCCCACTTGGCTTGTCTTGTGCCTTCTCCACCAAAGTCTGTGAGGCATTAAGTAGAGTCACACACATTACCTGGCCCCTATCCTTCAGGGTGTGTCCACGCAAAACTAGTGTTCTGCCCTGCGAAGAGTTTCAATCCAAAACAAAGAGAATATAGACATTCTTTACTCTATCATATTAACTCATACTCCCCCACCACACATAATTATGCACCTTTTTTTTTTTGTAAAGTTTGGGTAAAGTTCAAAGTCCTCACACAGAAGTGCAAGGTCTAGTTTCTTTCTCTCCAAGGACATGTCTGCACTTCCCCTGAAGCCCTATTTCCAGTCAAGCCTTTGGTGATTCACAAGGGAAAATAACTTTCTGCCACAAAATGCACCTTCTGGTGCCCTTCCCCAAGTTCCCTTCTCTGTGAGCCCCTGACCCTTTCACTCCTCTCCAAAGACAAAAGTTTACAACATTGTCAAGCTTCCTCCAGGCAGGGAAGGAGCCTATTTTATTCACTTTTCTATCCTCCGGACATGATATCTAGGTGAGGAGGAATATTAAACCTGCCTTTCAGACTGAGAGGTGATACTGTTTAGCAGTTAAGAGGGTTGACTGTATGCTCAGCTTCCTGAATTAAAACTTGGCTTCTTTAGTGTCCAGTTTTGGTTGAAGGTAATTGGGCTTTTTGTCTTTAAATCCCTTGTGCATCAAACAGGAATCGTCATAGTGTCCGCTTCTGCGACTGTGTTGAAGTTAATATTTGACTGAAATATTGTTGCACGTACAATGGATGCTAGTATTACTAACCCAACATCCTAGTTATCACCATTGGCATCGTCAGTCACCTCTGCTGCACAAAGGAGCAAGTCTTTTCAACGTAGTTTATTGAGCTGTAAATAGCTGCTACAAAAGAGGCATTTCCAAATAGCACCTGGAAACTGAAGCAAGTTAAATTCCCAAGAAATCTAGTCAACAAATACTTTAAATATGAAAAAGTGCACTAGATTATACTCAGGAAGTTAGAACACAGGATAAATAAAGAGCCATGTCTTCAAGCTCTCAATGTAATGGAAAATACAGACACATGTACTGAAAAAAAAATAACACTTTAGAAAACAAATGGAGACCACCCAGCTGAAAAAAAGCAAAGGCTATTTATTTAGAGCTTGCCATAGCAAGAGGGTCGGCCACCATCACTTGTGCTTAGCAAACACAGAGTCAGGCAGAGAGTGGAAAAGCTTGATGGAGAAAAGAGGGAAGGCTCAAGTGTGTCTGAATAAACAGTGCTGGTGTGGAAAGCTACAGCTTGGTTATACAGAAGCAGCACACCCCATGTGGTTGTTGTGGGGGGTCTCTATTTAGGCTTCTCTGGTTGATCAGAAGTTGGAAGTAGGCATAAGGCAGCTCCCAGTTATTAAGCTAGTCAGGGTCTATGTGGGTTTGTCCAGGGGCTGTTGTATGACTTTCCACACCTTAACCAGAGAGAGCTGTCTGCATTCTTACAAATCTGTCTTAGAGATTACATACTGACTATCTACATCTAGGTGCCGAATTAGTTTCCTGGGGCCTGCTCCAGGCAGTGGCTCACAGTCCTATTTTTACCTTCTAATGATTGTACACTATCTAGTTTCTTCCTTAACAGGAATCATTGTGAACCTGACAACCAAGGTGAATTCAGCTTGTGTACATTATCTCCTGATCTTTATGAGTGTCGTTTTCAAGAAGAACTCAAAATTCCAGAAGCCTATATTTCTGCCAGTTTCTACTGCAAACTGTTGGACAAGAGAGACATACGTCATCACGTCTAACAGGGACAAGAGTCGGATGCTACAGAAATAGTGAGGCTGGACTTGTATTTCAACATAAATTTCAGAGAGGTCAAAGTTTTAATCATGAAGATAGAATTTATTCCAGAAGATAAAGAGAGGCCCAGGAAGATTAGCCTCACTTGGTTTCTCTCATTTGCTCAATTGAAAGTTATGCTTGAAACAAAGACTTGAAACACAGTGATGGACTATTGGAGAAGAGACAGGTAGTGGGAATGAGGAATGGGAATGGGAAAGGAAGGAGTGGGGAAGTGGGAGGGTAGTGAATGAGATTAATGTATATGATGCATACATGCATGGGAATATTACAGTGGAACTCATTTTTTGTGCAGTGAATATATGCCAATGAAAATCCATGTGATAACTTATGCAATTACAATATTTAAACAAAGGTCATCAGTACTTCTACTGAAAAATCACAGAAAAACATGAACTGACTTTGTTACCTTGAAAGAGAACTTTCCAACAAAGATACAAATTAAGGTTGAGCACTTCTTGCCTTTCCAGAGGACTGGAATTCAGTTCCCAGCACATAGACAGCTCACAACCACATGTAACTCTAGCTCCATAATATCTTGTTCTCTTCTGACCTCTGCAGACACCTTCACCACCATACTGCACATACACACACACACACACACACACACACACACACACACACACACAAACACACACTTTAAAATAAAATCAGTCTTAAACTAAAAAAATATGAAAATCATAAAGATGGATAATAGACAATATATTAAGATTTTTTTAATGGGGTCCAAAGCTGCCACAAATAAAATTTTCAAACAGTGAAATAATTAGGGCAAAAGACTTCCAATTCACATGAAGACATGTGTTAGGAGGCTGCTTATAAATAAATGTGCTAGTTTGCTTATAGATCACCATGGGAAAGCAAAAAGAAAAGAAAAGAAATACAATTTAAAAAGTAAGTATATGAGCCAGGGGACATTGCTAGTAGTTACAAGCACTTGTTGCCGTTACAGAGGACCTAGGTTCAATCCAAGCACCCACACGATGGCTCCCAACTGTAACTACAGTTCCAGGGGATCTGACCCCCTCTTCTAGCCTCCATGGGCATTCAGCATGTTGGAAGAGCACAGATACACAAATCTCTATAAAAAGGAAAAGTGCCCTCATCAACAGGTAATATGAAAAGGTTAGAGGCTTATAATCATGTGGGGGGAAAATCACTTTAAATGTAGCCTCTGTTCACTCTGCAAAGAAAAAATTTCTTATAGCTTTGTTGAAATATAATTCATATGGTATTCATTTCACCCATTTAAATTGTGTGATTGTTGGCTTTTAGTACACAGGGAGTCATGAAATGATCGCACAATCTAAAATATTTTACCACCCATGAAAGAAACCCTATGCCCATTAGCACCATGCCCCCCCATCTCCTTCCTCCCATACAGATCGGCTCCAGGCAGCCATTAGTAGATTTTCTGCTGTAATGGACTTTTCTATCGTGGCCATTCAATAGGAATGGGGTTGCATCTAAATAAGTGATCACAATGTGATCCCCTGAGTCTAGCTTCTTGTACTTAGGGTCATGCTTGTGAAGATCATCCATTGTGTAGAATACACTCTTTTACAGTCAATAATGCTTCATGTATTGTTTATGTCAGCTCATGGACATGTCCGTTGTTTCTAATTTTTGATGCTATGAACATTCATGAACAGAGCTTTAGGGGGCAAAGGCACAGAAGTGGAACCATGAGTAGGTGTGATACTTGAGGAACTGCTAAAGTTTTCCAAAGCAGCTATTAGAGTTATCCTTTCCCACGTATGTGCCTGGGTGTCCCGTTTGTCTACAAATTAGCCAGTACTTGTCAATCTTTATATTAGAGATCCCATGCAAAGTGTTTGTTGAAATGAATTGTTACAGCCTGCCAAAGGATCACATTTCTGCAATTCCAGAATTCTGGAGGTAGAAGATGTCTAGCTCATGACTACATGGTAAAACTCATCCTCGAGAAACTAAACCAGACCAAACAAACCCATTATCAATTTTTTCAGTTGGACTGTCTTTTTATCACTGAGTTCAGAGTTCTTTATATCTTTTCACAAATCCCTTATTGGATAAATGATTTGAAAATATTTCCC
>CABHPP010110101.1:0-48854 GCA_902168425.1 Peromyscus attwateri | reverse complement strand
TCTTTTCACAAATCCCTTATTGGATAAATGATTTGAAAATATTTCCCCTTATTCTGTGAGTTGTCTCTGAGTTTTAAAATAGTTTCTTTTATGCATGCAACTTTTAATATTGGTGAAGTCTATTTTTTTTAATTGTTTGTGTCTAAGTTGGAGTTTTCTACCTCAAGTTTATAAAGATTTGCCCTCGCCAGGCAATGGTGGTGCACACCTTTAATCTCAGCACTTGGGAGGCAGAGGCAGGTAGATCTCTGTGAGTTTCAGCCTGGTCTACAGAGTGAGTTCCAGAACAGCTAGGGCTGTTACACAGAGAAATCCTGTCTTGAAAAACCAAAAAGACACTGAACAACAGGAACACTCAAAAACAAAAGGGACATTAGGAAAGGTATCATGGAATTAAGTAGGTGGAATTGTGAAAAAAAAATGAAGAAACAAGAGGGCCATGGTTTTATGATGTCATCAGGGTGGTGACTGGAAAGGAGCTATGGGCCAACAGTCAGATGTCAACTGTGGCTTTGAAAGGAATGGCTGGTCCATCAGAAATTCATTATACATCTTTCCCCACAAATGACTTGTTTCAAATTATATGATACTAAATTGACTTAGCAGAGATATATCCAAATACTTGAATATACAATTCTGTCAAATCCAAATATATCATTTCTATTGCTTTATTTTTGTGCTTAAACCAAATTCAGCTTTTTCAGTGGATAAAGGAAACTGTTTACATATTTCCTGGCAAATATTTATATCTCATTATATGTATTAGCTAACTGCTAACAAAGCATACAAGAACACCAAATAGATGCTTCAAACTGAGATAAAATATTTCCCACCAAAAGGTAATTTATCTTGGAATAAATTCTATTCTGTGAGTAGAGAGTACTAAAATCAGACTCCTAGTCTCTTGTGAAAAGTTTTAAAGGCTACATTATCCCCTAAATAATAACTGTCTGAATGTCTGACCAGAATGTATTCCATCTGGTTGGTGGTTTAAGCAAGTAGAGACGTAATACAAGTTGTAGCAAATTAGGAACATTAAGCCACATAAAAATGTCATTTTGAAACTGTTAGGACATTCTCAGAAAACTGTGACTCAGTGAAATATGATGTGGAAACACCCCACCATAGGGGGTGGGAGAACCCCAGCTTCCTGCTCAGAGGCTTACACAGCAACTGGAGTCTCACTGCCTACACTCTGTCCCCTTGTGGGAAGATCACCAGTTAAGAAGCCACCTGCCTCTCAGCAGACAGGAACACCAGGCTGTGAGGCCAAGTCCAGATCCCCATGCAGCCCTTAGTCCCAATAATGCTTTCCTGTGTGCCTGAAATTCAATTCCGCCATCTGCTCCAAAGGGCTGGAGATCCAGTCAACAACACCACTCTGTGGTGCTGAGTGGGCTCATGAAAGTCTCAGCTGGGAAGTAGTTGTGTGAATAAGGTTGACTTACAATCCACCAAAAGTTTAAAATATGTAACAGAAAACTAATCACTTTATTTTGCTAAAAATGAATAAACACTATTTTGTAACCTCTTTTCTTCTATTTATTTTGTCTAAAGTTAATTAACAGGTAAATAAAAACCATTGGTTGAATTGCAGCCTGCCTTGCATAACTTTACAAAAACTGAAGCCATGGGCTGAAGAGGTTCAATTACTGTTGGTTTTTACTCACCTGAGGACTGTCTTATTTAAATTTTAAAAAAACGCTTGGAAAAAACTTTGAGAACACACTGAAGGGCTCATGATAAACCCCAAATGCACCCAGATTCTCAGAATCCAGGTCCAGAGCTCACATTCCAAAATGGACACTGGATTTTTGAGCAAACCAGATGGCTGTGGTCTGCACACTCCAGTCTCTCACTGTTTTTCACTTTTTTGTTTGTTTGTTTGTTTGGTTGTTTTTTTTTGTTGTTGTTTTGTTTTGTTTTCTTTTGGGGGGGACAGTGTCCCACTATGTAGACCAGGCTGTCCTGGACCTCACTATGTAGACCAGAATAGCCTTGAACTCAGAGATCTGCCAGCATCTGCAATTCGAGTGCTGGGATTAAAGGTGTGCATCACTATGCCCGGCTTTTATTACTGTTCATTTCTGTTTCCAGTAGCTGTCTTTGGATTATATTAGATACAGCAGTTGAGAGGAGGAGAGCAAAATTCTATGCTCAGCATAGCATGGCAGGGGCACACCACACCCTATGGGCTGGTTGACATTCCATAGGCCGGGTAGAGACCATTGCCTTTGGCATGGATGCTTGGTGGTAGACTTTTATATATGTGTGAGCCCTGGCATCAGATATCAAAAGTCATGGGCAGGGACATTTGCTCTCTCTTTAGAGGTTAGGGACATCAGGCTCATATCTACTTGCAACTCCTTCTAATAGCACAACCAAGAAAGGACCCATCAATCACCCATATTAATAAAGTTTATATACATTCTGACCCCCAAGGAAGTGTGGCTCATTCATATCATATCATTTAGGAGAAAAAGTAGAGGAAATCTGGAGAAGAAATGTTCAAAGACTATCTCAAGTTAAGAGGCAGGAAAATGGGTATGTCTTTGCAGCAATGTGTATAGTTTTAAAGGGAACAGTTTGCTACTTAATAATTTTTATACCCAATTAAGTGGTGTTTCTTGTGTAAAGGTAAACTAAAGGCATTCTCAGAAATATGAGAACCCAGAGACCCATGCCTAAATAGACTGCTTTCTTAGTGAGCTCTCAGTAATAAAACATAAACAACACTGTCTTAGTTAGAGTTTATATTTCTGTGAAGAGACACCATGACCACAGCAACTCTTAGAAAGTAAAACATTTAATTGTGGTGGCTCACTTGTAGTTCAGAGGTTTAGTCCATTATCATCATGGTGGGACATGGTGGCATGCAGGCAGACATGGTGCTAGAGAGGTAACTGAGAGTCCTATATCTTGCAGGCAACAGGAAGTAGTCTGAGTCACTGGGTGGTATCTTGAGCATAGGAAGCTTCAAAGCCTGCCCCCACAATGACACACTTCCTCCAATAAAGCCATACCCACTCCAACAAAGCCACACCTCCTAATAGTGCCACTCCCTATGAGATTATGGGGACCAATTACGTTCAAACTATCACAGACACAAAATTAAAAGGTTTTAAAATCATAATATACATGATACAACAATAAGCATTGAAGTTAATTCAACATTAAAGTTATGTCAAAGAGTAAACATTTTATCACATAACAGAACATGAATGCCCAATACAATTCTTCCAAGGCAAAATGCAGTAGATATTGATAATACTTGAACAAAATCTTGAAGTTTGATATCATAAACAATTAAATGAGTAGTGAGCCAATGCAGTGAGTTTGGCATGTGAGAGCAAATTACTGGGGTTCAGAGCTGATCTGAAAGCATGAGTCCTATGGGAAAGAGGGTACACCCAGGGGAAATCTGCCCTGGGATGTTCCACTGTGATTTCTTGTCCTGGTGCTGAAAGAATTGATATTATCACACCTCTGTAAGTTCGTGTCAGATGTCAGTTTGAGAAGAGGGACCCTCCATTGTCTCCACAGTGTTGATTTGTGGACATGTCTGTGGGGACATTTTCTGGATTGCTAATTGATGTAGGAAGACCCAAGCCACTCTGAGCAGCACTATCCCTAGGCAGGTGGGCCTTAGCTGTCAGAGCCTAGAGCAAGACAGTAAGAAGCCATTGTTTCTGATTCAGCTCCTGCCTCCATGTTTTTGATTTTGCTTCCTGATGACAGAATCTAAATTATAAAATGAAATAAACCCCCTCCTCCTCAAGTTGCTTTTGGTCATGGTGTTTATTACAGCAACTGAAAAATAACCAGGATGGTACCCTAAAGGTGCCCTTTTTAACCTTTTCAAATAAAACACAACAATAAACAATTACTCATTTGTTTGTTTTTTTCCCAAATAACAAGAAGAATTACCTAGCTTCCAGTTGATTTCTGAAGCCAATAATGAGCAGCACAGGTTATACTCAGGACACCCCAGAAGGAAACCTACCCATGGCTCCAGGAATCACAGAGGGCAAAGTATTGCCCATCTCCCACTTGAACTCAGAGAGGAATCAATCAGGCACAAAAGTTATTCAGCAGAGAGAATGCCTGAGAAATAAGTCCCACGTTCATCATTCATGGCCAAGAGAAGTTTCAGAAGGAAGTGAGATGACCTAGGAGAGACTGTGGATAACTGAACAAGGAAATGTTGGAGAAGTACAGAGACCTGAGACTGAAGACCGCATCCAGACTCAAACATTGAGCAATGCTCAAACATTGAAGCCAGAGGCCATACCTAAGACCCACAATTTAGCAACAGATACAGCAATATCAGTAGCATCAGCCAGCTCATAGATCCAGATCGGGCAAAGGGTCTTAGTCTAGACTGCATACCAAAATGTTCATTTATCTGGCAGTTAAGTTACTGGTCACTTACTGTGAATTGGGCAGGCAATGAAACACAGCCGTGAGAAAGAACAAAAGCTCAAGTTCCTATCACAACGAAGGACACATTTTAGTGAAGAAAGTTGCCTATTTCTCTTGATAGCTAAAATATAAATAGTAAAATATATCCCCCCAAAACTATGAGAAAATGCAGTGAAGAGCAAATGTTGTTTTGTTGTTTTTGCTCTTTGGAGGGGCCCGCCACCCAGCTCCCAAATAAATCACACAGGGAGTCTTATTCTTAATTATAAGTGCCCAGCCTTAGCTTGGCTTGTTTCCTGCCAGCTTTTCTTAACTTAAATTATCCAATCTATCTTTTGCCTCTGGGCTTTTTCCTTTTCTTACTTCTGTAATCTTACTTTCACTATTACACTGTGGCTGGCTGTGCAGCTGGGTGGCTGGCCCCTAGCATCCTTCTCTCCTCATTCTCTTGCACTTTTTTCTTTTTTTATTTATTCTCTCTGCCTGCCAACCCCGCCTATCCTTTCTCCTGCCTTGCTATTGGCCATTCAACTCTTTATTAGACCATCAGGTGTTTTAGACAGGCACGGTAACACAGCTTCACAGAGTCAAACAAATGCAACATGAAAGAATGCAACACATCTTTGCATCATTAAAACAAATGTTCCACAGCATAAACAAATGTAACACATCTTCAAATAATATTCTACAACACGTGAAAGCGTATGTGCATAGGAATTGCACATTAGAAGAACTCTTAGAGTTTATGGCAGTATTGTCAGGAAGGATACACCACACAGGAGGGGTGAAGAGTGTGATATCTGAGGGAAAATAAGTGTGTTAAACCTGGGATTGCTTATGTAATCAATAGGTAGCTGCAAGGAATTCTTTCAAAACTGGAAGAGGTATCACTACCCTGAATAGTAAAACAAAGTTTTCCTTGCCTTGAAGGACTTGGCTGACCGTTTTGATTCAGTTACACATCAAAACAATATTTGAGGAGTGAGGTGAATGGACCTGGTTCGTCTGCCAGCATGAGAGTTTGGTAATAAAGTCACATGTCAGTATTTAATTTGTATCTATTGATGCTGAGTTGCCGTTGCCAACACTGTGAGTCAAGTTGCATTAGATCTGTACCTTATCAGACCCTTTTAGAGTGGCCCTCTTTTTCTTCCATTTTATGCTCACCCTAACATGGTCCTAAAATCCACTGAGTACAGTCTGTTGTGAAGTCCTCGGGCCAAAGGTTCAGAATGGTTTCATTTTATCTTCTCTATCTGAGTAACTCTCGGCACTGTTGGACTTGCAGAATCAATCTTAACTGAGATCATTTAGGAAATACAAATTGTCTCTCTCTAGCCTCAACTAGAGGCCAAATCCACAGCTCTGAATAAAGCCTGGGAGTTTGTATTAAAAAACGAACAAACAAAAACCTCCAGATGATCCCCAGTATGTGGGAATTCCCAACCAATGTCTAAGTAAGAAGGGAGAAGGGCCGAGCCGGGAATGTTGCTGCTGCTGTAGCTGCCGGTGCGTGACTGATGTTCTTAGCCTTCCACCCCATCTGCATTCTCATCATTCACTGCACTAACCTAGTGTGCAAACACGCACACAAGCAAGCAACAACAACAAAAGCCCAAGTCCTAGAAAACAAGTGTTCTGGTTAGGGTTTCAATCGCTGTCAAGAGAAACCATGACCACGACAACTCCTATAAAGAAAAAGCATTTAATGGGGTTTCAGAGTTTTAGTCCATTATCGTCATGGTGGGACATGGTGGCGTGCAGGCAGACATGGTGCTAGAAAAGGAGCTGAGAGTTCTACATCCTGATCCATAGGCAACAAGAGTGAACTGTGTACCACACTGAGCCTGGGTCTAGCTTGACCAAAGGAGACCTCAAAAACCCACCCCAACAGTGACACACTTCCTCCTACAAGACCACACCTACTCCAACAAAGCCACAGTTCCTAATAGTGCTGCTCCCTTTGGGGGCCGTTTTCTTTCAAACCACCACTCCAAGTAATCCCGGGTTCACTGTCCTTATCTTATCACACCAAGAGAAGCTGGCAGTTATACAACAAACCATGCATGAGAGGAAGGAAGGGAAAAAGTCCTGATAGGCCTTCAAAGGCTTTCACTGTCCTGGATAGGCACACAAGGCTTTCCTTATCTAGCAAAGAAAGAGGCAGCACTTACATGCAAAGTTGTGACTATGTTGGGACACTTTCTGTCTGGATTTTTACTTAACAGTTTTTCCTTATATCTCTGTCTCTCTGTCTCTGTCTCTCTCTCTTTTTCTACCTCTGTATGTTTCTCTCTCTCTCGCCATTTAATTAAAAGATAATCATATCACACCCCCTTCTCTTTCCTGCCTCCAGCCCCTCCCATGTCCAAGTCAATCACTGACTTTTTCTTTTTGGCAATTTGCTGGACTGTTTTCTCTTAAAAACTGTTATAATGAGGAATGTGTACAGTGCTGTCCTTATGGCATGTTAGTGATGGACGGAGGTTAAATTAAAAACTTCCTGATGATCTCCCCACGAAGGAAATCATCCCCAACATCCACCTGATTCATTAATTCCTGAAGAACTCCCCATGGAGTAAATCAACCCCACCATCTGTAACTGGAACTTTTCCTGTGTCCTGGCCTGCTGGTGTTGGGACAAATCTCTCCCACTTGCATCCCCCAAGTAAACACACAGAGGCTTATATTAATTATAACTGCATGACCATGGCTCAAGCTTTTTGCTAGCTCTTATATCTTAAATTAGCCCATAACTATTAATCTATGTATTGCCACATGTTCTGTGGCTTTACCTGAGTCCCATTACATGTTGCTACTTGGGTGGCTGGCTGGTGTCTCCTCACCTTCTTCCTATCTCTCCCTTTGAATTTCCAGCCTGCCTCTAAGCTACCTTGCCATAGCCAAACAGCTTTAAAGATCAACCAATTAAAGAAACACAAATTTGAAGCATACAGAAAGACATTCTCCCATCAACCATCCACCTGATTCATTAATACCTGTAACTATGTCCCAGAACTGCAGGATGCTTTTAGTAGATAATAAGTAAATAAATGTATAATGATTCACTATGCACAAGACTTTCTCAATTACAAGATACATATTTACTGTCTTTTCAAAGTATGTATCTAGTTTCACAGAAAAATCAAAAGCAAAAATCTAGAGAGAAGATGAAAAGTATGTCTACACAGGAACCAAATTTGGGTCAATTGGAACATAAAAATAAATAACGACAGTGGTGAATTATAACCTATAAAGTAAAAATACATAATTCCACAGCAATATAAATATTTAAATAGATAGAAAAGTGACTGGCAAGGATGGAAGAAAACTTCAGTCTTTTGAAAGACAAGATTCCAACCAACAATCTACAGGACACAATGGGATTAAAGGACCATTCATTTCTGTCATTTTAGATGTTACTGATTTGGACAATAATTAATAAATGCTGGAACTACTAGATAAAAAAACGTAAGAGTTAATAAACCTTTAACTCTCAAATTGTAGTGCTTCAAATTATTAATTATATTTATTATCTTACAGTGGAAAACTTGGCAGACATAGAATCAACCGAGTACTCAAAATCACCATCATCATAAAAAGGAAAATCCACATTCACCATTTGGGGATTGCAGCACAGAAAAAGACACGGCTATCCCCTCTAAACACACATTATGAATGCAGTTATGAAGAAATATCAAGAATATTTTATTTTAATGACCTCCTATAGAAATCAACTACACTTGTTTAAATATAGAGGTCAACGACACTTTCAGGAAGGTAAAAATGTACCCTGGAGTTAAGGAGACTCGGGGGACATTTAGTGGCAATGGATGGAACATATGATCTTCGATTAGACCCTGGGCCCCAAAAGCAATAGTTTAAAATATGTTATCAGGACAATTGATTGCACTTAGAATAGCAGCCATTCACTTAGAAGCTATTAGTTGGGCTGGTGTTGTCTTTCCATCTTGGTTAAGGACTACGCAGTGCAATATTTATACATAGAAAACCTTCAACAACTTGTCCCAGTGTTGTGACTTGTGCTTAAGTTTAGCTGAAATTTAACAACCCTTTATGAGAATCTTGTGAAGTGACACTTTTGATTGAATGTATAAGTTCTAGAAAGCAAAAAGAGAAATGTGAGAAATCAAGGTAAGTCAACACCATGTGTTTATATTTGGATATTGCTTTATATTTTTCATCTTTAAATAAGTCTCAGATCTGTCACACTAGTTATTACATATTCTTAAACTAAAATTTAGTTCCATGAAAGGAAATAGAGAGAGGAATATGGGTGACCACAGTGAAATTGTTACTTTTATAGATGTTTTTATATCTAGGCAATATATCAGTAAGAATTATTAGCTCCTGAAAAAGGGAGCTAAAATCTTTTTTCTTTTAAAATATGTAGGGATAAATATGTAGATTTAATCTAAGAATGAATATTCACCCACAGAAAGTTCCCTGTGGGTTTTTTTTTCCTTTTCTGTGGGGGGGGATGGTGGTGGTGGTACCTTTATCTCAATGCCAGGATGCTCAATAAAATGGAACCATTCAAGGGTCACTACTGTCACTGGAATTTCCTGAGTTCTAGACTTTAAATCTGAAACCCAACATTATTGAAAAAGTGAAAAAGATGTATTTTTTTTGAGACAGGGTTTCTCTGTGTAGTTTTGGTGCCTGTCCTGGATCTCATTCTGTAGACCAGTTGACCTCGAACTCACAGAGATCTGCCAGCCACTGCCTCCAGAGTGCTGGGATTAAAGGCATGCACCACCGCCACCCAGCAAATATGTATTCTTATAATCATAAAATGCTTCTTGTTTAAGTTTATAATGGTTTAATTAGGTGATCTCAAAAGAATTTAATTCTTAAAGCATATCTGGTAAGATAAAAATATACCAATTTTAACTGATATTCCATTTCACAGATGGGGATTAATATGTTTAGCTCTTCAGTACTGCCCTACCAACAAGAAATACTCAGTGACTTTAAGATCCTAACTTCTAATTCAAACTAAAAACTTGGAAAGATTAAACTATTTACAAGTTTTTCACAATGCAGTTTCTGGGGAGAAAAGGGGAGCTAGGTATTGACACCTTAACTAGAAGATCATCCACATCATCTTTTCTCTAGAATACTATTGGCTGAAAAGATAGAAAAGTCATTTTTTCCCACTAAGCATGCTATAAATGATCATATTTTTCTAGATGGTGAGGTTGCTTATAGTATATATTTTCATCTTATAATACACCATAATATATAAATCCACTTACTACACATAATTTAGCAGAGTCCTCACTTTGTATTTGTTTATAAAGTGCTTTATTTAATGTGTATTCCTTTGGTAGACATAAGCACATGAAGATTGGAATCATCAGTTTTCCTGCCTCCATCTCCTTAGTACCTATTTCAGTGCCTAGTATGTGAAAACTATTAAGTATATGTTAGAGGAAGGAAGGGAGAGAAGGAAGGAGGTGTAGAAGCAGGGAAGGAAGGAAGAAAGGGAGGAAGAGAGCAGGGAAGGGTGGAAGTGAGGATAGAGCTAAAGGAGACATCCACATATTTAGAGAATTGTGTGAATCACCCTACCAAGTGTCAGGGACAGCACAACCCCAGGGCAGTTGACAGAAATGGGAAGGAAGAGCATTATTTTCAGGGTAGACCAGGAGTCCATTTCCATCCACAAAGGACTTCAAGTCATCAGAGGATTCATATTATGACCTAGAGTGAAAAGATGTACTTAGGACTTATTGGTAAAATACACAAGAATGTGTGGCTTTTTAAAAAATCAAGCATCAGAGAAAGGTAGACTAAGAAGAAGGTAAGTACTTAGCTAAATACTCAGCAAAGACTGACAATGTGAATATAGCAAGGTGAAGAGAAATCAAGAAAGGGAACTATTTCAAGAGTGATGATTCATATTGTGAGGCATACTTTTCAAGGACTGAAAATGGGGGAAGCTAGAAGGTCCCCTTGAATTTATTTTGTAGAAGCCAATAGTGCCCTTTGAAAAGGTAAAACAAACAAACAAACAAAAAACCCAGCCCCACTAGAAAGTGATTAAGTGATTTAGAGATGTTGTTGTGCCTGTGGAACTGACCTAAGAAAAATAGAATGTTGAGAAGTGAGGTGAGGAAGGGGTGAGAGAGCACACACAAGAGTGTGGACAAATGACTTTGAGCAACTTAGTTCCCATGGCACAGTAGCCTGAAGGAGGCGGCTAGTGGAAAGTATAGCCTTGCCAGCCTAACCCAACCCGAAATAGGTAGAGACTTAAACTTATTTAAATGAGGATGAAGATGGCCTAGCCTAGAGAGATAAGTTGGGAATACAAAAGAGGGAAAGCAAGCAAAAGTATAAATGTTTTGATAAGATCAAACAGAATGGGATATCAAGAAAATATTGTGGCAAAGCCAGACAGAGAGAAAATTCTAGGCATACAAGAAGGGAGAGGAGCCCTCACTTAGGAATCTGGCTGAAGCCAGAGTGTGCTAACAACAAAATCTCTACACCCAAGGCTTAGGGAACATTTCCAGAGAACCAAGATGCCTGCTGCTAGACCTAACAAGTTAAAAGCTGAAGAAATGAAAGTTCAGCATCTCTGCTTAAATGCACCAGAAAAATAGGCCCTAGCCAAACTGACGTCCCTAAAGCTAGAGAAACAGACAGGTGAATGGGGAGAGTCAGAGCTGTCTAGACCAAATTCTTGAGAAGAAACTCATGGAAATCAGAGCTGTGGTTAGAAAATCCTAACTCACTGAGTGACAACTAGAGACTCAATGTGGATAAGCCTGAGAGTTTAAAGCTCCAGGGAAAACCATTCACAAGAAGGTCAAGATGCTCCTGGGACTTCCACCCCCAGAAATGCTCCTGGCTTCCTCAATGAATACCATGGAAACTCCCTTCATCCTTCCGGCAGGAAGAAAAATAAAAGAAACATTTTTAAAAATGTGCCAGAGCACTGTGCTCCCTTCAGGGATGTGGACCCTCAGGAGGAACATCTTCTGTGTGGGAGAGGGAACATTCACAATTCTGCCTTCACCATCTTTCCTAGGGAAACCATTCTGCTCCACTGAGGCTCACAGCTCAGGGCACCAACAAACTGAGATCTAATCACAGAGCAAGAGAACCACCCCCTACATCTGACTGCTGCATCCTTGGTCTGTTTACTGTGGCTTCCTTTATTCTGTACACATCTCCACCTTGTCTCTTATCAGAAGAATTATAGAACACACTAAAAAGGCAAAAACCAAACCAGAACACCCAACAATACACTTTAAAGAGATTGAACAGGGGTTAGAACTGGGTTCAGAAAGGGCATGCATGTTAGAATGATGGACAGGTGTTTTTGGCTGTGAGCCATACACTGAGGAAGACTTAATGGAAGAAGGAAACGTTCTTCCATTGTTGATCACAGACATAGTCTAAGCAAAACCATAAAAATGCCAGGAAATAAATGGAAAGAAATGGCAGCTGTCAGGTACTACAGAAATGAAGAGTATGTCCAATGATCAGGTGGGAAATAGCTGAGAACAAAAGTTTCTAGATCTGAGAAGCAATGAGAAAGAATTTTTAAAAATGAGCTCCAGAAACTGTGAAATAACTACAAAAGACACAGTATACACATAGCAATAGCACCACAGGGAATAATGAACTCTTTTGAACAAATCATGACTGGAACTGTACTACATCACTATCAAACATCATAGCTCCAGGAAGGATAAAGCCAATGCCATAAATCACACACACACACACACACACACACACACACACACACACACACACACACACACACACACAGGAACAGACAGTCACATATATTAAAACATGGAGAAATCAAAGACAAAGGAAAAATCCAAGGAAGATGAAGGGGAGCTTCACCTACAGGAGAGCAAACATAGGAACTAATCATTACCCTCAACAGAAACCATGCAAGTAAGAATGAAGCCCTTAAAGTTTCTACAGTGAGACTGGGGGAGGAGACTATTAACTCAGAATTATGACCCTGTGAAATTATTTCTCAAGACTGAAAATAACTGACCCACCATTCTCCAGTGGATATTTCCAACTCATGGTCACACATCAGGTCCTGGATAAACTCCCTGGGTTACAAAACAAAACAGAAGACATAAATGTGAGAAATGGATTTGTAGGTGGGGACTCACAAGGATGAGAAGGAAATAAGAGAGGTCTGGGAGGGAGACGAGGCAGGTGGGGTCTTGTTGCCAGATAATTTGATTGCTCTGTGAGTCCCTGAGACTGTGTTAATAAAATCAACCTTGGATGAGGGGTCAAGCCAGCAACTAGTTGACAAGAATTAGACACAGAAAGTATGGAAGACCTAGGAAGACAGATAGAAAAACTCACAGGAAGGAGTAGGCAGGGATTTAGAGATACACAGTCTTTTTGGTTTAGGACAAATGGAGAGATGTTCTCTTGCTGGGTCTCAGACCAAAGAAAAGGTCAACTGGTTGCTTCTTGTCCCCTCTGAGCTATCAGATTTTCACCCCAACATCTGACGCCTGAGTCTTTTTTTTTTTTTTTTGGTAGATAGAATGATAAAAACTACATTTGGGAGCAGCTGGTACAGGCAGGATCAGAAATCCTGCCAGGCCATTGCCTGAGCAGTGGAGCACTGAATTTGGGGCTGGTGGCTGCAGATGGTAGTTAGAATATCAGTAGATTCAGATCCAGCCACTAAGCAGATGGGAAAACAACAGGGTCTGAGAGTGATTTGACTGTATTACATATGTGTATGAAGTTGTAAAAGAATCCATTGAACTAAAAAAGTAGCAAATGAGAAATTAAAATTTCCTCAAATAAAAATGAAGAAGAGTTGTTCACTGCAAGTGTAGCTTAGAAGAAACGCTAAAAATGTTGTTCAAAGTAAAAGGAAAATGCTGTTCAGACCTGTAGAAAGGAAGCAAAAGCAACAGAGAGTGAAGAAAGTTATAAGAAACTTCTGTATTTCTTTCTGTTCTTAATTTATCTAACAAATAGTCTTCAAAAATGATGACAATGTATTCGATTACACATATTTATGCATATATATGCATTTAGATACTAATATATAAGTAAAATCAGTGATAGACATGACCCAAAGAGTGGGAGGAAAGGACTGGGCATATTTTTTATTATAAGTCACTTAGGCGGCTTATGCATTGTGTTAATTGAAAAACAGATTTGAAAGAGCTGTAAATGCATACAGCATTCTCTAGGCCAGTCATCAAAAACAGTTTTTATTTTTGTGGGACTTTGCTTTTCTGAGCCAAAGTCTCATTCTACAGCCCAGGTTGTCCTGGAACTCATGGCAATCCTCCCTTCTAAGCCTTCCACGATGCTAAGACTATAGACATGATCTACCATACACAGATTTTGTTGTTATTGTTTAAAAAATATATAATTGTTATGCCAAGGAAAGAATATGGAGTCTTATAAAATGTTCAGTTAAATCTCCAAAAGACAGTGAAATTTTATATAAAAAAAATACGGACAAAGAACAGGAGTGGTACATTGAAAATTGTAACTAATGACGGGGGTGCCAACTCATTTGTAATAGTGACCACCTCAGATGCTGATGTAACAGAAACAGTGAAAACACACACTTGAGTCTATTAAAAAGCAACAAGAATGGAAAGGGGTATAACCATGTTGAGACTAGTAAAAAATGTGGAGGCAACTATATTACCATCAAAACAGACTTCACAGCATGGGAAGTTATTCGAGGTTAAAAGGGACCGGAGCATTATGATGGTGCAGATAGAGATGTTACGTTTGAAATGTACACAGCTAACAATGCAGCATCAATATAGGTGAGGGAAAGTGGATAGAACTGCAAAGAACTCGGCACATAACTATCCAGCTAATTTGTTGATAAATAAGCATGATAAATGCCATAGAGCAAGGACAGTCTTCTCAGTGATTAGTGCTGAAATGGGACCTATACTTGGAAAAAAAAACAATCAAGGCACAAACTTACAACCAAGACAATCTTTTGTTCTCCACCTATGACATCCTAACTTTTCTTTGGAATATTTAGATCACTCACGTTTATTATCGTGAATGTTGGAGTTTGGTTTAGGTCTCCTTTCGTGGTGTACAATTTCTCTCTTTCTCATTGAATTTTGTTATTATTGGAGGACAGAAAGCCAGAAGAGACTCTTAACCTTTTTATGTGATGGATTTTTTTTTTAAAATGCATCAGTGTAAATGACCATGACATGGGAGGAGTTGGAGGGAGGAGGAGAGGGGAGTAGAAATCATATAAATACAGTAGTCATATATGAAATTCTCAAAATAAATGTAAATATAAAACAAAACCTCAAATAGTAGTTAGTCCCCTCCCACCAAAATGGATCTTTTTTACTGGTTTGTGTCTGTTGCAGTGAGTCATCAATCTAATGTGTAGTTTAGCAAGACCTGGACTTTGTTACAGCTGGAGGTTTAGTTAGCCACTGGCTGCAAGTGCTTCCAGGGTGGAAACGGAGTTTTCTCTTTACTGTAGCTTGGGACTAAAGTACTGGACAGACTCCAGACTGACATCTTCTTGGCCTCAGCCTCCTCCTGTAAATTTCTACATCTGAACCAGAGGTGGAATTTTCCATCCAGTGTGGTTTTTAAATTACAGAGTTTAGTAAATCAAAATGATACTCTTCCTATATTTATTGGCCAATCAGATTTTCCATTCCACCAACTGTTCGTCGTATCTTTAGTCACCATTCTTCTGATTGGTTGTTTTATTTAATTTTTTAAAATATGTTCTCTAAGAATTGCATTTGTTTATTATTTTTACCATCATAGATGCCCTTGCCAGGCTGCCAAAAATAGTTCTACCAAGCTAATTTTAGAATCTGTGTGTAGACAGTTTTGGACATACAGCTTCCCCTGGTGATCTCCCTCCTGTGATCTTTCTTCAGATATTTCTACTAATGATATTTGTAAGCCATATCTCAGTGTAAGCACCCCCCCCATCCAAAAGCATCGCTTCACCCCCTCATCTCACAGTGTAAAACAGCTGCTGGGCTCCTCCTTGTCACTGCTGTCCCTCCTTACTTCATGCTACCCTCCTCTTTCCTTTCAATGACCACAGGGTTTGCATTGCTAGTCTGTTCAAAGCCTGAATGTCTTGCTTCTTTTTTTTTTCTTATTGCTTTCTCTCTTTATCCTCCATCCCTGAGCCCATTCCCTTTCCTAACAGATATACATTGCCATTTAACTTAGGCCCTTCTGCCTGCATTCCATCATGTATTTACATATAACTGAATTAATGGACAATATACAACATAAACTGCTGCACTTCCATTTTTAACGCGAAGATGCATTTTGGCATACATCTAGTTACACTTCTATATCCAAATCCAGTATGATGTCCGCATTTGTGACATCATATACACATGTGTCCTTTATGCATTGTCTGTCTGTACATGCTTCTGTTTGTACGGGTACATTCTCATTTGCATCTGTCTATTTTGATCGTCTGTACAGCACTTAAAGATGCAATTTTTAAATTCATTGTTTCCTTTCTGTCGATCTACAGTGTGAAAGCACCAGAGTACAAAGTAAAAATCATCTCACTCACTGCAAAAGAATGCCAGGAATATGAGAGACACACTCATTGTATTGGTATGCTAAACAGATGAAATTTTAACACAAATTTGAATAATCATTTAAAATAACCTAGAAATATAAACATCATATAATGAGGGGGTCAGAAGACGAGTCTTCTGACTTTTTCATATGCATGGCCATATGCATGTTCCCTGCAAGGAATACATATGTTGTGTTTTTAAATGCTGAATAAATGTAAGTACATATTAAACTTATGTAAATTATAACTATACTTACAATGTGAATGTTTTACATCATCTGATTCACCATGGTGTTTGAATTGCAGGACACCAAGTATCTGCATCCCAATGAATTTAGCCTTATGTTTCTAGTTTTTTCTATAGCATATTTATATTGTTATTGTAATAATGACATATTCCTTCCTCTAGGTTTTCCTGTGACTTAAGCAGATGAACTCAATCGGTTTGAATTCCCCATTCCCATCTCCTCAGTGCCATCTCCCTCACACCACATTAGTGCCACAGCAATCTACATCTTCCAGGAGTCTATATTTTCATGATCTTCTAAGTATCTGATTTTCAACTACATTGGCACAGACATAAACAGAGAGATCTCTAGGACACAAGTATATAATGTGGTAATCATTGCCACCATTAAGAAGGATGCTCCTGCAAATATCCATACTCTGAGGAACTGTAATCTGGCCACCAAGAACAGGGTTTCTGCAGCAATCCTTAGGGAATTTTATACCCCCCAAAGACAGAATTCCATTGCCAAAATAAGCAATGGGGCTAATTAAGGTTTTGATCATATTATGTGCTTTTTACTCTGTGAAATAATAAAGCTAAATTCGGTGCCTTATTTTCTTTCTTTCGCTCAACATTGTTTTTAATATTCTTCTATGTTGGCGTCTTTTATAAGGTGGAATATCTGAGTCTGGGTGATTTGGAAATAAACATCTATTTTCCACAGTTTTGGATTCTGGTTAAGTTCAGGATCAGGGGGCTGGTAATGGTGTCTGCAGATTGGCGTGGGAACTGTTCCCTCTTGTTGCATCCTAATCAGACAAAACAGACCAAAGGGGAAAAGGAGATGAATGAACACTTTGCTCTTGTGTATCAGGAGAGTGGAAGAGAAGAAACCCAGCCAGCCCCTCGAACACTTTTATGAGGGCCCTAATCCCATACTCACAGACTCTGCCTTGGTGATTTAATCAACTCCTACACGCCAGATGAGTCCTTTCACTCACTGGTGATTAAGTTTCAACACATGGATTTGGGGGTGCACTCAGACCTGGAAGGGTATGTTAGTTTCTCTAATTTCTAATCTCCATAGCACAATGCTGTGTGAATATCCTTTTATTTCTTTCTTTCTTTTTTTTGTTTTGTTTTGTTTTGGTTTTTTTGGGACAGGGTTTCTTTGTGTAGCTTTGCACCTTTCCTGGAACTTCCTCTGTAGCCCAGGCTGGCCTTGAACTCACAGAGATCTGCCTGCCTCTGCCTCCCGAGTGCTGGGATTAAAGGTATGCGCCGCTGCCACCACCACCCGGCCCTTTTCTATTTTAATAGCATGCCTACATATATGTGAGTTTCTCTAGGTTGTTTGCCCACAAGTAAAACTGTCCGATTATATGTTATACATATTTTCATATTTGGAGACAATGCCAAACTGCTGGATCAATTTATGCTGCCACCATCAAGTACAGGTGCTTGCAATTGCCCACATTGTTTATAACTCTTGATATTATTTCATTTTGTCCGCAGTCTGGTAGACATATACAGCTTATCATTTGATTTTAGTTTGCACTTCCCACTTAACCTAAGCATTTTCTCACGTGTTGTTTTGGCCACATGGATGCCCTTCATTGGGACTTTCTTAAGTTTGTCTTTCTCGTCACGCTGATTGCTGATAAGCATTCACAAGCTGAGAAACATTTTTCTCACATTTTCCTAACAGTTCTCTTTGTTTTGCACCACTTGCTACCCGAAGATATAGCAAAATATGGATTCCTTCCCATTTAATCTGCTTTGAATTTGTATCTGTATGATAAAATACATGAACAAAACCGATTTAAGAGAGAGAGAGAGAGTGTTTATTTAGCTCACAACTCTGACTCCGGGTTCCCATCCATCCTATCAGGGAAGAGGAGGAAGATGTTGAAACATCGAGTCACACGCAGTCAAGAGCAGAGGGAGAACGGATTCGTGACTGCCCATACTTCCCTCCTCTTCACCGCTCTTATGTAATTCAGAACCCAAAGCCCAGGGAATGGAGTTACCCTCAGTGGGCAGGACTTTCCACACTGGTTAATTTAACTAAAATAATCCCCCACAGACGTGCCCATAGGCCAAGCTGACTTAGACTCCATCACTGGGACTCTCTTCCAGGGTGGTTTTATATGTGTCAAGTTGATAAAACTGATCATCCCAAATGCTAATGTATGTTCTCCTTAGTTTTCAGGTAAATGACTTTTCACCAGCTTCTCAACTGCCTTTAGTTTGACCTTTGCACTTTTCATATCTGTGGCTATTTATTTTGCATTTGGATACTTTTTTCAAATTTTTGTTTATTGGATATCTACATTTGTATGTGAGGGGTGTGTGTGTGTGTGTGTGTGTGTGTGTGTGTGTGTGTGTGTAGGCTATCACAGAATGTCTTATTTCCTGCTCTATTGAAATGTAACAACAGGGGTCTTGGAGCATGATGCAGACGTTCTCATCTCAGGAGGATTAAACTTAGGCCTTAAAGTGCTGCTGGATGTTCATGTCATACACCACCTCCACTGACTAGTGGCTCCAGGTCCTTATCTCATGACCAAACAAGAAATTCACAGGCAGTGAAATGGCAGCTGAGTCTGCCAAGGATATTTTATCATAGAAAGAGAAATTTTATTATAGATTTAAAAAATCATATCTTACTGTAAAAAGAAAGACGACCATTTTATGTTGGAGAGAAAGGAGAGCTTCAGGGATTCGATTAACTCCCATATGGCACCAGGCCCCCAAGGGGGAGACTGCCCATGAACTGTTGGTCTAGGCTAGGAGCTCTTTATAGGACTTATGGCAGATACTGGACACAGACTGTGGTTATTTTTAATGAGACTGACTAACTCTTTGGGCTTACCAAAGGTCAAGTCAATTAGTGGTTCCCATACTCTGTGCACGTTAGTTTGGTCCACCCAGAGAGATGATTACATAGTGTCCATGTGCTTCTCGCCCAATCAGAGGAGTAGTCATATACTGAAGCCCCATTCTCCTTACCTGGGCCAGTTTACTGGTCCATGGCCTTGCCTGGCATTGCCAACCTTTAGGTCCTATTGATCTCCCACCTTGGCAAGGTCTGCCAGCTATTAGCCAAAGGATGTTCTCTTTGTTTCTGTTATGTGAGAATTCATCACTTATCACAGCTAGTAAGACGTAATTGTGGTTTTCTTTGGTTACCTCATAGTTCCTTTTCAGTCTAGGGAGGTCTCTTCTCTGGAATAGATGGAAGTTTCTTTCTGGAAGCCATCTTTACTCATTACAATTAGCTGTGTGACAAGCAGTGGGTGGAAGGACAATGGTGCCTTGTGCGTGTTCTATAGGGGAAGGGGCTCCATGGAAGCCAGCCAGCCTGGCAACACTGGCTGTATTCCCAGAGCCCTGTCCCCATTCTTATCTGTGAGGCTTGGCTATCTTGTAGCCGGCTTCAAGCTTTCATTTCTCATCCCCAGCACTCCTGACTCAGCAGTTTACCCCTAACTTCTGTTCTTACCATGATACTATCTCTCTCTGCCTTATTCCGTTCAGACGGGTCCTCTGACTGAATCCGGAGCTAGGCTGGCAGCCAATAAGCGCTAGTGATCCTATCTTCCTGTCTCCAGCCCCATCCCACTGGGGTTACAGGCTTATATATAACTATACCGAGCTTTTGACATGGGTCCTGGGGATTCAGTCCAGGTCCCCAAGCTTCTGCAAATGCTTTTACCTACTCACCAAGCCATCTCCTCAGCTCCAAATATTTTCAGAGATGTCATTCAATTAACTAAACCTTTCTTCTGACATATTTATTTTTGGATTAAAAATATCCTTAGTGTCATTTCTTCTCATTTATCTTTTATTTGTAGAATTTTATTTTGCCCTGAGACTTATATAGTCATCATCTAACATATATGTGTGTATGTTTTTGTATATAATTTCCTAACTAGTCTCTTATTTTTTAATACAAGAGATCAAACAAAATTTTTTCTAATATTTTATCATACTTGAAATACTTCTTTCCTGCCGTTTCTTCCTCATGGTGTCTTGCTCCTTTTGAGTGTGCGCTGCTCAGTTTGGGGTTTATTATGGAACCCAGCTGGGGCCTGGCATGTGGGTAGGTTCTTACAGAGACTTGCATTGGGTTCTCCCAGGTGATCTTCAGGGTAACAATAGCTTGGGGTCACTCCATCAAATTCTTAGCTTGATATTTTAGACTACCCATGGAGTCTGCATATTTAGGTTTCAAATGTATGTGACAGTTGACCTATGGTTACAAATCTCAAAGTTTGCTGTTATACTCAATACCTATTTGGAATATAATACTTAATAAAGATAATAAATAACTATGTTACATTTTTCTTTTATTTCTTAGAGTGCAGACTGTAAGATGTTATGCCACGTCATGATAGCGGTGACCTCCCATATTTCCTGTTGTCAATATCTCTTCATTGTAGTATTTTCTCTTGTGCTTGATCTAACCTCATTTTTTGGTTTACCCATGACTCCTGAATAAGCAAAATCCCCTGCCAATGTTGCCTTTAAGAGACATAATCAAGTGGGTGAGCTGGGAATTAAAATAAAAAGTGATGAAGGCCTACAACTTGAAAAAGCACACTTGCTTGTCCCTTTCTACTACAGCTAGAACCTTTAAGATCGAATTCTATGATGTTCTCACAATGACAAACTATGGACATGTTTCTCAGTGTATCTCCTTTGCTAAGCATTACATGACTGTGCTTACAGACACTATTAACTGGAATTCATCCAGGCAAATTAGAGATGTGATTAGGACAAGAAGGACACCTCTGACAAAGGGAAGAGTGTATGCAGTCTCAGTGAGGAGGGAAGGTACTCTCAGAGAATTAAGGAAGGCCAAGATATTGTAGTGTAGAAAGTACAGAATGTGGTGCCCCATGGGGAGGAAAGAGACGGGAAGGAGCCATCTCATGAGTCTTTGCGGATCTCATCAAGGGAGACTAGAAAGTGGTGTTTATGCATGTATGAACAAGCTGTGTAGGAGGGAAAACCTCAGGCAGGGACAGTCCACAGTAACCTGAGTAGTAGCTGATGCTGACAGACAATTCTCATACACAGAGCCTATGTAGCCTGAGAGGACAGCGGACCTTGTGACTAGGGTTGCTGACATTTAGCTATCTTTTGTTTCACATGGGAAACAGGCTCAGAGACTTTCAGTAACGTGCCTGACTCTGTTATCATGCTTATCACATTCTCTTGGTAGCTCTATGTGGGACAAGGGCTCTGTTTAGAAATGGCTTGGCTGTGTTAAGATTAGGCCCCTTGGGTTTTCTGCCAGAGCAGGAAAAATGACATTAAAAACAAGGAGATGAAAGCAAATGGTATTAAAAGCATTAATAGCAAAGAGCCTTTCTCCAACACAGAGAACTCTCCATAAGCCTCCACGTCCCTAATGTCTGCTGCTGCGTTTGCTGCTGCTGCTGACTTCAAACAGCCAAGGGTGATGGTTACAAGGGTGAGAGCAGTTGGAAACATTGGTTTGTGAGGAACAGGACATTGCACACACTGGACCTGTACCCAGTGCATATTCAAGATAAGTGCTATTCAGCTTATGAATTGTCTAGTAAGTACCTAAAAACAGTTCATATCAAAAATTATGAAAAGCACCCTGAATGAAAAATCAGGATAAGATAAAATATGTACTGATTTACAACCACTGATTTTAAAGACATGTAAGTTAAGATATCTAAATTTGGTTTCTTTTAATTTTCAAAAAGTGTGAATATAGTTATAGGTATTGTAATCAATACTGTATTTTTGGTGAAATTTTCATGTCATCATTTCATGTTTTCCCTCACCTCTGAAATGTTTTCTAACCTGACATCAATGTGCTTGTAGAGCTTTAGACATGTACCACCTTTGGGCTAAATGCCCAGCTCTTCTATTCTCTGTCATAAGGCTGAATGGCTTGACTACACCCTGTCTATAATACCTGCCCCACTTATTCTGATAATACTGCCTTAAGGTATCTGTAATAGATTAATGTATTTATTTCCCCCAACACCAATGGCCCTGATCTCCAAGCCTCTCAATCTAATGATCAAATATTAATTCTTAGTGCTCATCCCATTCGACATATGAATGACATTTGTCACTGATAAGCCATTTGGCCATGAAATATGTTTTCATATGGTTTATAGGACAACATTTACCTCTGGTTCCCTCTTTTGTCCATCACTAGTCTTCCCCTGATTTGGTTCTTTCTCATGGACTAGACCTGGAAATGTTTGCATGCTTTAGTCTGTGGCTTTGGATAGCTCAGTCTCTATCTAATCCCTTGGTGACTCCATCTAGTCTCATGACTTTAAATTACACCTACATGGACAACACCCAACAATACATACTCCCAGTCCAGAGATATCTTCAGCATCTTAGACTGTGTGTTTAACCACGTAGCTGACCACTTGAAACAGGTGGAGTTTTTGTTAACTTAAGGCAAGTGAGTAGCCTAAAAAATGAGAGCAACATTTTTAAATTGTCAACTAAAAACATAAATTTAAGTAAAGGATAGGTTGCTATCTAGAAAAAAGATCGAAACACTAAAGTGTCAGGAAATGTGAGAAAAAGAACTGGAAATGTGTTGATCTATTTGGGAAATGCACTGTTTTACTACTAGAAATTCTAAAGAGACTAAAGAAATTAAGAAAAACATGATTTACAAAAAGAAAAATAAAAACATTCTGGTATGGTGATACACATCTACAGTCACTTGTGGGAGGGGGCAGAGGCAGGAGGGTCATGAGTTGGAGGCAAGTCTGGGCTACAAAGTGAGGTTCTGTCAAAAAAAAAACAATAAAAGCAAGTAATAATTGGCCACAATAATGACAGTCGTAGATGTACATGCAAATTTTTTCTGAATGTACGGTAGAAATACTATTGTTATCATCATCATCACATCACCATCATCATTATTTTATTCTATGTGATGGCTATTCTTGGTTGTCAACTTAACTTACAGCTGGGTACACATGTGAGGGATTTCTCTTAATTAAATCATTTGAAGTGGGAAGACCTACTTTTCATCTGTGTGGGGCCTAGGGTCAGGTGATGTCCTCTGTGACCACCAAGACCAACAAAATAATGATCTGGGGGAGATAAGAAGGCAGTTTGGTTCAACATGACTCAGGACTCAGTAGCCAGCGCTGGTTCAAACTTTAAGAGTCTGACCTCGAGTAGTTTATTTTAGGCATATTTAAGCACACCACGATTCAGAAAAATGTTTCCTGGTGATATTAATTCAATCTTATGTGCACAACAAAGTTTAAGACATGACTACATTGAAACTCTTTGTAAAGTACAAGTGACAACTTCCATAAAGATACATTCTATAGATTAAGAAAAGATGCTCAAGATAAAGGTCTGGGAAGGATCTGGTAGGGCCTGACCATACAGATATCTGAAAGGTCACCAGGCAGTTAACTGTGTCTGTTCCCGGACTTCTGGTTGGAAAAGAATTATACATCTCTCTCTTTGAATGGGCACCCCTACATGTTTAACATTCCTGATTTCTCTAGTGCTTATCTGTGAGCACAAGGACCGACATGCCTCCTACAAACTTTGATCTTTTCAGGTGGGAAGATACACCTGTAATCGGAGCCACATCTTCCAGTGGCAGCCTATAAAAAGGATGTGGAAGAAGGAAGCTCTCTGTGTTTTCCTACTTGTTCTTGCTCTGGCTGGCACCCATTCCTTCACTGGCAGTAGAGCCTACTTCTTCAGGAGTCTGGCGTATACCGAAGATCAGATGAGACATTTAGCCTTGTGGACTGGATAACTACTGGATTCTTAGACTTTCCATTACTATACAGCTACTGTTGGACTGGCTGGACCACAGCCTGTAAGTCACTCTACTAAGCCATATATATTGTTCTATTGATTCTGTTCCTCTAGAGAACCCTGATAATTGCAATCTGAAAAAATACTGTGATAGAAGTGTTAGAAGTAGGTGCCCCAATATGCAGCTTTCTGATAGTGAGGAGGCTCAAACCCTGAGGGCAAATTCAGACTCCCAAACAGGGGACTGCTGGTACTGCAGCACCCTCAAGAGAAACAAAAGCTCTGGTTCAATGAAATCCTCTCTAAAGTGAGGTTGACAACCAGAGCACTGAGGTGGAAAGTAGGCAGCCACCTGCAGGATTATAGCATCAAGCAGGGAACTTCCTTGTGAGGCAGTCTGGTTCCCTAGTGCTGAAGAGGCAGAGACCTGTAGACATGATTGTTTGTTGATCCATTCCTTCCAGATTTGACAGATCTCCCCTGATAGGTCTCATTCTTTCACCACCTTTGCATACCCATATTTGGATAATCAGAACCCAGTTGCTATTCCTAAATATAAAATGTCTTGGGGCTTCAGAGTACAGAATCAGTGTCGATCTCAACAGAGAAGGGAGGTAAGGAGGGCTGACCCCTAAGTGTTCCTGCTTTAGTCAGGGGTAGAAACCTGCAGATTTCTTCTTCACAAGAGGAAGAAGGTTACCATACAGACTCACTAGGAACAGACTCATCCAATCAGAGGCAAGGCTTCCCATTCCTGAAACTCCTGCCTCAGGCAAGGAGCTTGCTCAGGCACCCACCACTACAACCTTCTGAACTGGATCTGCCTGCTCAGGCAGAGAGACTTGTCCCTACCTCAGTCTCCAAGACAGCACTTCAGCTGCAGAAAGCAATTTGTTCCTGCAGCTACTTCCAGTCTCCTAAGACCTTGTGCTCCAGGAACCTGCTGCTGCAGAAACCCGAGGCTCAAGGGATCTGCTGCTCCAGAGGCCGGAGGCTCTAGAGATCTGAGGCTCCAGGTTTCCAGACCCTTTGAAGGCATGAGATCTGAGGCTCCTACTACTATGAAGACTGATCAGAAAGGTCATGCTCAGGACACCCGAGACACCTCTGCAGCTGTAACCTTGGTGACAATCTCTTGGCTTGTGCTCCGAAGCCTACCAGAAGCATAGGGCTGTAAGACTGGCAACTTTTCTTGTTTGGCATCTGATTAAATTGTCACTGGACATGGCAAAGAAAATACCTCATTTTCTCCTTACTGTCAGCCATGCCATTCCTATAGGTGGGCTGGGGAGTGGGACAAGGTCCTGGTGGGAGAAAAGAGACAATCTGCACAGACTGCTCAGAATTGTCCTTTATGATGCCTCTGTTGGTGTGAAGAGTCAAGGAAATAAAGGAGACACTATATTCCAAGGGAAGAAGAACAGAAAAGGCTCTGGGAGTCAACAAAAGGCAAAAGGGAAGCTAAAATCCTGAAAAAGCAGAAAGGCAATGTTTAAAAAATAAAGCGATTTGAAAGATCCACCCCAGCTCTTTTTTGAGGGGAATTATGAATTACGATGAGCTTCTTTGTTTGATATTCATATCAAGTGCCCTTAGTAGCAATTCATAATTATATCTGGATCTGTATGATTCATCTTATATTGATGTCTAAGTCATCACACTTTATGTGAATAGGATGCTCATTCAGCATGCCTTCAAACCGGTTGCCGTCAATATATTTGAAAATTGCTTTCTCCCATGTTAATCTTCAATGAAACTACCTTCAGAATTATCTTAATTCCAATAGTTTTTCCATTATTTTCCTTGCAGATCTGTAGTCAGAATTGTTTCTCTGGTCCCGTGAAACCCCCACAGTCCCGTGGCCCACTTATAGAATAATCAGTCAGAAGCTTATATTAATTATAACTGCTTTGCCATTAGCTCAGGCTTATTACTGACTAGCTCTTACATTTAAATTAACCCATAATTCTTATCTATGTTTAGCCACGTGGCTGAGTACCTTTTCTCAGTTCTGCCTTGTCATCTTGCTTCCTCTATGTCTGGCTGGTGACTCCTGACTCAGCCCTTCCTCTTCCCAGAATTCTCCTTGCCTGCTTACCCCGCCTATACTTCCTGCCTGGTTACTGGCCAATCAGCATTTTATTTAGCAACCAATCAGAGCAACACATATTCACAGCATACAGAAAAACATCCCACAGCACAGATCTAGTTTGAAAACTATAATGCATACACATAACATCATTGTCTTAGTTAGGGTTACTATTGCTGTGATGAAGTATCATGACCAGAGAAACTTGGAGAGGAAAGTGTTTATTTGGCTTACACTTCTGCATCACTGTTCATCATTGAAGAAAGTCAGGACAGGAACTCAAACAGAGCAGGGTCCATAGAGGCAGGAGCTGATACAGAGGCCAAGGAAGGGTGCTGCTTACTGCCTTGCTCTATATGGCTTGCTCAGGCTGCTTTCTTATAGAACCCATGGTCACCAGCCCAGGGATGGCACCACAACAGGCTGGGCCCTCCTCCATCAATCACTAATTAAGAAAACATCCCATAGGCCTGCCTATAGCCTAATCTTATGGAGACTTTCTCAACTGTGGCTCCTTCCTCTCAGATAATTCTAGTTTATGTCAAGTTGACATCCAACTAGCCAGGATAATTATCTTTCCTTATTCAGTTTCATGTACATATTCTATGTATACAGGTAAATACACCTGAATATCTCAAACACATATTGGATATGCAGATACTTTTAATGTCATATGATTTGTACTTTTCTTGATGTGTATCTCTTAGGATCTCCAGTACTGTACTAGAGTGTGACATTGACAGTGACTATTCTTACTTTCCTAGAGTTCTGATTTATGGGACTTCATAGAAATACATACTGGATTGTTCGCTTGTTTTTAATTATTGTTGATTTAGTTAACTTCAATATTTAATTTTATTCTGTCTTTTCTTGTCCACCCTTACTTTCATCATCAGTATTAGAAATTTAGACTTCTTTTCATTTTACACGATTTCTCATTATATACAGGTTACATAACTTCATGTACTTTGTTTAGCCATCTCATAAAGGGCTTCTCTGTTAGAAAATTTCACCTGATATTTGTGTCAAAATATATTGATCATTCCCCCCACTATGATTACAAATCACATAAAGTTTTGAGGATGAAAGAAGACCCTAGGTAAGTTCTGATGCAGAAAACAAAGAAATACCCATGACTTTTTATGCAAGTTTCTGATGAGCTTTCATGAGCCTGGGAGGACTAAGGGTATAAAGGACTAGCTTTTGAGTTAGGCATCACTGTTCGGTTTCCATTTGGGGTTTTTATTATTGGGGTTTTTATTAGGGTGACCTTAAACCTAACCCAAATGCATTTCTCAGTCTGTTTATCACTCTCACCTTTGTGAAAGTTTAAAAATCATGACAATTTTTAGGGAATTCTCAAAAAAAACTCCAAACATATACAAAGAAAGCAATCTTATTTGAAAAACGTACTGGACCAATAGAAAATCAATATATAATATGACACATTTTCATCCTGAGCTTTGGGCTACTACTCATTAGGGCAAAACCTTTCTTTTTTTTTTTTTTTTTGGTTTTTCGAGACAGGGTTTCTCTGTGTAGCTTTGGATCCTGTCCTGGAACTGACTCTGTAGCCCAGGTTGGCCTCGAACTCACAGAGATCCGCCTGCCTCTGCCTCCCAAGTGCTGGGATTAAAGGCGTGTGCCACCACAGAGGAAGAAACTTAAATCTACAAGTCTTAGGCTACTGCTGGACAGAGTGGTCCAAACCACATTACAAAATCACTGGGAAGTCCTTGATCTACTGTTGAGTGTGACATGGGTTGTAGATGTACCCGGTATTTTTTAGAGGGCAATTAGAAGGAGCTGTGGGACATTTCTTCCAGGGTTCTAGAGGACATGACTAGGGAGCCTAAGGAATGAGTCTCAAGCCTTTTAGGGAAATTATTCATGTGAAATTCTGCCTTGCAAGTCACTGAACATGCTTTGTCTCTTCACTCTACTTGGCATGTCTTCAGACAAATTGTATGTTACTTTAACAAAGTAGTAATTCTCTGCTTCAATGGTAGGTGAAAGTGAAACATTTAACAAATAAGTCTTAGTTAGGGTTTCTCTTGCTGTGAAGAGACACCATGGCCACAGCAACTCTTGTAAAGGAAAATATTTAATCGAGTGGCTTACAATTCAGAGTTTGAGTCCATTATCATGGGGGGGGGGGACATCGCAGCATGCAGGCAGCCATGGTGCTGGAGAAGGAACTGAGAATTCTACATCTTGATCTGCAGGCCACAGGAAGTGAACTGGGACACTGGGCATGGCTTAAGCATGTATAAGACGTCAAAGCCTATCCCCACAGTGACACACTTCTTCCAACAAAGCCATACCTATTGCTACAAGGCCATGCCTCCTAATATTGCCACTCCCTGTGAGCTTATTGGGGGCCAATTATATTCAAGCTACCACAAAAATCCTGAACCTGAATGGCTATAGGGACAAATCACAGGAACTCTAGAACATGAGGTGACTGTTTACTGAACTTCTGTTTTAGTGATATGAGCCTTTAAGTACTAAAACCATCTTTCTGAAGGGGAACTGTCCATCTCCTCCATCTGCTGCACATTTATATAATTTGGGGTGACCTACACCTAGTTCTGTTGTTAAGAAAAAATGTGGAGGCCTGAGACCTAGAGTGCCAGACAGAAAGGACCTTATACAACTCCCATATGTCCAAGAAGGATTTTCTCTGCATTATGTATCCAAGAATATGAGCCGGAAGACCACAGGCCTCTCCGTAGCACTGGTAAAGACAATGCAATAAATGTGAACCAGAAGAAAATATTGTCTTCTCACCGTTGCTGAACTCAAAAGCCTACAGAGAATAAAACAGGCTCTAACGGCAGACTATCTTTCTCATACCAGGCATTGGCTTCCCACAGCCTCCTCATAAAGAAACTTATAAATTAGTGTCTTTTCTCTCATGTGTCTGATTACTTTATAAAAATACCGTGACATAGCTGAGGTCATAGCTCATGGGTAGAATGCTTGCCTGGCATACAGAAATCCCTGTGTTGATTCCCAGCACCACATAAACTGAACTGGTTGCATACACCTGTAATCCCAGCATTTGGGAGATAGTGGCAGGAGACTCAGAAGTACAAGTTCGTTCTTGGCTTTACAGCAAGTTTAAGTCCAGACTGGACTACATGAGAATCGATCCCTGATAGCCACCAAAAAAAAATATACATAGATATAGGTGATAAAGGTATAGGTTCATGTCATGACAAACAGGGGCTCATGGACTCTTGCTTCTCAGCATAACATAACCATAAAGTGATTTGACTGTCTCCTAATTTTATTACAAGTCTTTTCTGTACATTCATTTACTTATAACTATGTCTTTAACTAAGAAATGCCAAGAAATAGGCAGTTCGTTAATAATTTAGTTAAAATATTTGGTGAAGGCTATGACTCCTTCTACTGGTGTAGATCAGGAAACTGCAAAGATAATAAACTTTGACGTCTGGTCTAGGTTACCTGGCTGAGGCACACGCATGAGTACTGTTCATAGGTCACTTGGGTCTCTGCCAGGCCTTTAGTCATTATGCATTCTACCCCAATGGAGAACTTCAATGGAGTAAGTGAGCTCAGAAAAGGAGAGAGAAATGCCAGTTTATGCTCAATTAGGTCAAAAATTTTAGCTTTTTTTCTCTGTCTAAAAAGGCAATAGTTAAAAATTGAAATCCTGGTTAGCCAATGTACAAAGTTACTTTTACTATAAAAGTACACAACAGGCATTATCACCTAGTCCAGGAGAAGATGCAAGACAAAGGAAAAATAAGTCAACACGTTGAAAGGGGCAGCTCACAGAGAAGCCATTAACATCACCCCATCAGATACTCGGTTCCCTTCTTATTTTCTTTCTTATTTATCGCCGTGCAGAGAGACATTCTCACCAGCCTCCATCTCAATTAACTCTATGATACGCCGCTGCAGCCATTGTCAGCTAGGCTTCGGCTGAAGTGTCTCGGGACTGTAGTTTTTAAGCACATGTAAGTAAGTAGTGAAACACAGAAATGAATAGCATCTTTACCCTAGACACCATAATAGAGAACATCTGACCATTTCAAAACAGAAAACCCCATTTAGTTTAATAGCCAGACAATGGTTTTACTTGCCTAACAATTAATTCAATTCAGTTCACTCATCTATGATGGTAAAAACCAGCACTCCGAGCATACAAATCTTGTTTATGTACACTGATCATTATGTATGCTGGTCACTACTTAATCATGAAATAAAATCAATATATGAAAATAAATCTGAAAACGTAACTCGATACAATTTGTTACATAGTAAATATTGTGGGAGGCCAGTGAGGTTTCCTAGTGAGATCTGAGCTTGCTTTACCCGGGAGGGCTGCATAAGGGGATGGACTGACCATGTGTGTGGTGTTTGGAAGGGTCTGCACTTGGCTGTGCTAGGGGGAGGTCTTTGCTCCACCCCTTTGCCATTCCTTTAAAAAGCCCTTTAGAAGAGACAGAAGGGGCTGGTGGATAAGGATCCAGGCCCTCGGGAGGCTATCCTGTGTTTCTGTCTCTCTCTCCCCTCTATGTTTCTATCTAAATCTCTTATCCCTCACTCCTCAAGAGTACCCTGGGGGAAAAAAAAAGTGGGGTTGGGCCCTCCCAAATATCATTAATTTCTTTAGTTATATGACAATATAATAGGTTTTATTATAGCTTTTTCTCCCCCGCCCCTGCCCCCCCCCTCCCTCTCTCTCTCTCTCTCTCTCTCTCACACACACACACACACACACACACACACACACACACACACACACACATTCTTTCCCCTTATCCCCACTTCCCTTACTCATATCCTCTTCCTCCCTTGGATTATTCCCTCTGTCTGCTTTCATTTCAAACATATTCCATTTGCTCTTGATTGCCTCCCCATCTATTTACACTTCCTACCCTTTCATAATCCTCTTTCAGAGAAGATTTCTAATGTCTTTGAGTCATGGGTCGCACTAACATCTTCACTCTAAGTCATCTTGGGCATGGGATATCATCTTCAGTTGGTCCATCCTGGCTTGTGAGACCATTCTTTTTGTTTGTTTGTTGTTGTTTGTTTGTGGGCAATGCTGACCTCATCTAGTCATTCTGGGTTGTTGTCTGACAACAGAATGATTTACTTTAACAATTCAGTATTTTCTCACTTCTCTGAGTTTATAAAGGCCAGTTTGTACCAACGATTGTCTCTTCCTCATAGGACGAAGGCTGTCTGAAAATTAGTGTTGCCAATAAAAAAAAATTAAAATAAAAAAAAAAGCAGCGTAACAGGTTTGGGGTCAGGAACTTGAGTGTCAGACAAATAGAGGCCAGGAGAATTGGAGAAATGGAGAAATTCAAGTTCCCATTTCCTCCCAAGCTCCTCCAATCAGGCATCTGTTGCTTGACAATGATGATTCTCACTCTAAGGAGTTCGTCACTGCCTCATAGGATGGGATAGCAGAAAACAGGCAACTACTGTGCCCACACGTTTGAATAAGGTTTACTCTTTCTAGATAAAAAAAAAAAAAAGAAGGCAAGTGCACATGCCAAAACAAGACCTAGTGGTAAGAGTGATCAACTTCATCTGACCTCCATACAACTACAACAGAAAGTCCTACAAGTTCTTTGCTTGTAAATGTTGTTTTATCTCAGCTTCAGTTGTTAGGTTCAATTATATATCACCCCCCACTTTTTTTTTAAATAAATGTATGTTAGGAATACAAAAAAAAACTGGTAAAATATATTGTGGTAAAGATGTCTATTTTATTCCTCATGAGTTCATCCTATAATGAATATTGGTATCAGCAGTTGACCTCAAAATGAACAAAAAAAAAAACAAATGAAGAGAGAATAGACATAAAATTATATGTCATACGTTTTATAGACAAACACTTAGCTTCAAGGGAAGAGAGTTACAAAGGGAGGTGGAGGGAAGAAGCAGAAGAAAAAAATCTAAACACACATATACACGACCCACTGCTCACTCAATATTTTTCATAATTTTGGAGTTAAATTACATTGTTTAATAAATTAATAGGAATTAATCCACATGAAAGTTTTAAAAATATACCAACAATCTAATTCTAATAATATCAGATTTGACATCAAATACTTTAAAAATATGAAGCAGATGTTTGATCCATGAAGTCATCCCATCTGGTGTTTACAGTGTTATTTGAATCACCAGAACCCCCTAGGTGTTTCTATTGGAGGCAATTATATTTAAGAATTGATATTTTATATTTTAACATAGGACAAGTTTTTTTTTAAAAGCATGAGACCACTTTTTAATTTAACAAATGTCTGTACTCAGGAGAAATAAGGAAATTCATTTTAATTTTCCATAAAAATGAAATATTTTTCTCTTTTTTATAAGTAGAAAAATCAAAGGTCTGAATTTAGTGTTAGCAAAAAATAATACAATCTTCCATGTAATTTAGTCTTACATAAACTGCTTATCCTGCTTATTCCCTTACATATATTCAAGTTGGGTTTCTGCATCACTTTTTCCATTTAAGAATGCATAATATCAAAAAATAAATCAATATGTAAGCTATGTCATGTGCCAGCAAATCCCAAAGTAACTGTGTTTGCTTTTTTATTTCCTGACTTTAGAAATGTACATTCTAAAAATCTTTCTTTTTTCATATTACAGAATAAAATTAGTATGATGTGTACCTTTTTTATCATTATCTTCAAAATCTAAGCATTGATTTTAGAGAGACTCAAGTCTATCTGGGCAAGAAGAGCAATACACATCCTCCCATGTACTGGAATCCTACATGATCAACTTCATCTCCATCTTTAGGTGGAATAAAATCATAGCTTAGATGGTAAAACCGATGTGTGTGGTAGCAATGAAAAACATATTAGAAAATAATGGGAACTGTGGTATATGAGAGAAATTAACTTTAGAAATAAGTCTTTACACTAAAAAATTATATCAAATATTTTTTTCAGCCTTCATAGAGCAAATCTTACCAATCTCTATGACTCTCTTTCAAGCCCTGAGTTTATAATGGAACTAATTTTCTGATTTTCATTTATGACCATAATATATAGTTTTAACTATCCATGACTTTCTCATTTTGAATGTCTCTATATTTGTTTGGAGAACTTATATTTGAAGCTAAGAGCTGAACTACCCTATTTCCTAGAATGTGAACTAAACTCCCCAAGAGCATATAATGTGTTGACTAGAAACCACAGGGAAGCCATACAGCCAAAGCAAGAAATTCTAAGTGTATCTAAGGACTCCAAATGCGTCCGACTGTATTTACTATACATAAGCAAAGGAGAAATTCTACAGTTGAATTATACATACAGATTATCTCCAGCAAAAGGTCATAATTCCTTGAGGAACACCACTCAGGGACTTCATATTTTTTTTCAAAGAAAACACTTCCTTTTGGACTGGGGTTGGGGAATCCAGTGAATTAAAACCTGCACTCAAAGATCTCTTGTTAACTGTGAAGCGTTGGTCCACCCCCTGCCCTCTGTTAGCCTCTACAAGAGCTTTAGTGGCTTTAAAGGAAGTTTATTCAACTGCTTCTCATCACATCCACCCACACAGACTTACACACAAAGGGCTCAGGATGTCCAAAAAATGCGGAGGTTGGAAACAGAAAGGAAGAGAGAAGGGGTGGGGGGTGGGGTAAAAAAGTATTTTTGCAATGTGTCCCTTTCAACCCATTTGTTATAACTGCACGCTTTTATCCCGGTCACTTTAGTAAAATATTAGCTGTTAGCCGTTCTGTCGTCATCACTGCGGTGTGCTGAGCTCACCAGGACCCCGCGTGCTTTTCAAAGTGAACGAGAAAGGCAGGAAATAACTGCTATTCCATTTTTCTTTAATTTCCTGAAATGTGATGATAAATGAAGGGGACTGTAGGTACAGAAGGGTGCCCAGTGGGGCTTCCCTTGTACTCATACTTCTGTGTCCCTGCATGGAGGAATTCCTAGCACCATTACTGTGCTCCTCATTCACATCTCACCTTAATCTTCTAAGCACAACATAGTCTTATGTAGTTGAGAGTTTTGAGGTTATGAGGGATTTCAGGGCCAGCTTGGGTTTACTTAATTCCTCAGTAGCAAAAGGAGGAGGGGGGAGAGGAGGAGGAGGAGGAGGAGGAGGAAGAGGAGGAGGAGGAGGAGGAGGAGGAGGAGGAGGAGGAGGAGGAGGGGAGATAGAGATTTAAGAAAATGTCTAAAATTAAAATATATTAGAGCAGACTCTTCTATCTTCATGGGGCAGCCTTGCTCGTAGATTTCTCTTGAGAGAGACTGTCCCTCCCCTCTTAAGTTTCTACCAAAGGAAATATTTTACAAATATCTTAAATGAAAGAGGATGTGCTGTGACAATATATGCAAATATGTTGTATCAATCACTGAACCAGAAAGGGCACAGGGCTGGGAGTAACCTGATCCATATGTACAGAGAAGCAGCCGTGAGGTACCTTAACAGAGCTTCAATCAACAATGATCGGCTTCTGGGAATTAAAATCAGCTTTCCAGTTACTGGAAGTTCTTTGTCTAGGTTTCATGTTGGCCTGTCCATGGGTATTGTCCTTGTTCAGGTCTTGTTTAGGCACAACATACCAAAACTTTATTATTTATCCTTCAAATTGGATCCTAAGTCCTTCACCTTCTCAAAACTATCCCAACTCAAGAAACTAGTTGAAGTGTTAAAGATTGAGGTCAGACTTCAGTCTGTGGAAACTGCTCTCCAGATGATCACCATAAAAATTTTTTACTGACAATATTTCCACTCTTCCTTTCATTTATTGAAGTCTCCACTGTGAATAAAATCCTTCAGGGTCATCTTGTTTATTTTAGTGTAAGGGAAACGTTTTCCTTGTGTCATCTTACATAAAATCTGGCTCTTGCTTTTTGTTCTAGACTTTGTGTTATTCCCGCTCCTCATCCATTATATTAGCTACCTCTCCATTGCTGTGATAAAATACAATGACCTAGACAACCTACAGAAGAAGAATTTATTTGGGCTTGTGTTTCCAGCAAATGGTAAGCATGTATATAAGGGGAGCAGAAGCTAAGAGATCACATCTTCAACATCAAGCATGAAGTAGAGAGAGAAAACTGGAAATGGTGGGAGTCTTTAAACTCTCAAAGCCCATCCCCAGTGACATACTTCCTCCCACAATCCATACCTTGTAAGCCTCTCTGAATGGTACTACTAACTGGGGGCCAAATATTCAAATATATGACTGTGTGGGGAACATTCTTATTCAAACCACCACATCCACCTGTTACTTTCTCAGATGTTTTTTCTGTTCCATCACCAGAGTTGAAGTGCCCTCCCATCTGACTGCCTCCACTCCCACTCTATTTATGCACCTGACCAAATTCTTAATTTTGATGGAAATTTCAACTTCCCTATTTAAAACCCACTTCTTCATAGAAACTTCCTCTGCATTATAGATCAGGATCAACTGTCTTGTAATACTGATCACGTCACATCACTTGTGATCACCCAGCTCTTTGTGTTTCCAAATCCCTTAGTTTTGCAGACTTCTCTTTCCTTTTATACCATAAGATAGAGTATAGCTCCAGGCTTTTACAGCTCCCATGTTTGATAAAGTCTGAATGTAAAACATTGACTATAGAATATTCTCAAAACAGTCTTTGTGGTGCTTTAGGAACTCAATAATGTTTTCACTCACGAAGAGTAGTGTGAATTTGCAAATTGTTTGAATATTGTGAGAGGTACCAATGTTCTGTTCTTTAACCTAATTATACTATTGTATATGTAAAAATGGGTCAAGAAAGAAAAAGAAATGAGGGATTATTTCAAATATTCAAAAATCTTGGAAGTATCTGAGATTAATTTTATACTTTACATAGATAATACATACATGCACATGCATACATATGCAATACTACTGGGATAACATAAATCTCATTTCCTTATTAGTCAGAACTTAACTAAGAATTTCAAGACAAATTAAAAGATTGTCAGAGAAGGATAATCATTTGAGGGAAAATCAAAAAAGAGAGACTCTTTGTAAGGCAAACAAGATGAATTTATAATTAAAACACAAAGAGAGTTACACTCAGGAAAGGGACAGAGACTGGTGCCCAACACAGCAAAGTTTAAGTTTCCTAGGAGAGGGAATTACCCAGTACAAAGAAGTGAAGTGGGCTCCTGGGGATGGGGCATGGCTGGTTCCCAGTCCTTACATCTTTTCCAGCTCCTTATTTGTTATGGTATTGAGTCCCTTCCCATGATGATGGACTGAGGTCTCTGGGGCCATGGGAAAAAGAGAGTCATTACTCCCTGAAGATATTTTCTTAGGTATTTGTTCCCAGTAAATAGAGTCTATTAACATGGAAAGATGGGTTTTTCCAAGAGCAGTTGAACCAAGCCTAGCACAATGATAAGTGACTAGTAATTAGAGAGGGGGAGAAAGTCAAATGTAGTGAGAAAAGGTCAAAACAACTAAGCAGAATTGGTCTGAACTAATGTCATAATATCAGGAATCATCTAAAAATTACTACCTGGCCAATGATTTAAAACCTTTTACAGAAGTAAGATTCTCTTTCATTATTATGTATGATAAGCTAAAGTTCTCTAAGATTTGTCCTGAGCCCTTGCTGGGTTCATGACAATGACTGTCTCTCTAATGGCTGCTTTACTCTTCTGGGTCCCTAATTTTTTTTTTTTTATGAACTGTCTACAAACTTCATTCTTTTACAATTTCAATGTGATAAGCAATTTATTCTAATTTGTCTCAGCTGTCCCACGTGGGTCCTCTTTCTGACATTCAGAAAAGCTATCAAGAACACGTTGTAAGTAATAGTTCTCTTCTAAAGAAGCAGGTTTCTACTCAGGTTTCTTCTGCCTCCTTGCTCCCTTTGTTTTGTTGTTGTTTGTAGCTGGACGTTTTCCTGTGTCCCGCCCAGCCACATGGTCCCTCAGCCGCTTATAAAATAATCGTTCAGAGGCTTAATATTAATTACCAACTGCATGGCCTATGGCAGGCTTTTCGCTAGCTAGCTCTTATATCTTAAATCAACCCATTTCTATTGATCTATGTTTTGCCACATGTTCCATGGCTTTACTAATATGCTGGCATCTTGCTTCTCTTTCGGCAGCAGCTGGCGTCTCCTCTGCCTCTGCCTTTCTTCTTCCTCTCTCTCTTCGATTTCCCACCTAGCTATGGCCTGACTTGCCACAGGCCAAACAGCTTTATTTATCAACCAGTCAGAGCAACACATATTCACAGCTCTGTTGTTGTTTCTTTAGCATCTTTTCTCTGCTATCTGGCAAGCTCTGTGTAGGCAGAGCTGAAACTAAACAAAAGCACAATATACGCTTCTTCAACTAATGAAGTAATATTCTTGGTACGCCTTGCCACAAACTGTGAGTTATTGGAGATATCTGGCTCTATTTCCCCTCAAGTCCCACCACAGCTCATACTTCAGGACCCAAATCCCAGGCTGGAGTCTCTGCCCTTCTTTTGAGTGTTGGCTGTGGGTGGATGATGCTTACGTCAGGAATGAGAATGGATAAATGTCCAGTATACAGAACTGGACTTGAGTTCTTGACATCACCGTAAGTCATTTTCTGCCTGCACTGTGGGAAAGAGTCAATGGAAACAGAATGATAGCAGGAAAGTGAGATAAATGGAGCGCAGCACACGCTGGAGCAGGGCAGACCCTCAGGGATGCACTGAACACTCATGGACGCAATGGACACGGTGGTATATGCTGTTATTCCTAATGACAGCCGCAGCCACCACCGCCAGGCCTCATGGTACCACCATCACCAACCTTATCAGCTAACACGAGAGACGACCACCAATGGGAAAACTGAGAAGGACGATCTCCATTTTATGTACGAAAACACAGGCTCCGAAGCTAAGAAGCTTGTCAAAGACCAAGCTATCCCAGAGTCCTCTGATACGTTCCCAATCATGTTTCCACCACAGTCAGAAAATAGGATTACTTTCAACTTCCTTTTGACCAAAGGAGACATCAGCAAGTATTCACTGTAAAATAGTCTAGTTTTATTTTACATGTTTAAATTGGCTATTATGTCTATATTCTCAAATACCCACCTTGTGGTGAAGAATTTTGAAATCTTTCAAATGTACACTACATTATTATCTAGAGTCTCTCTATTTTACATGGTACATTTCTTACTTCCATCAGATTATGACTGAGTAGCTGCTACAGTCCAATTCATAAATGTCCCCCAGAGGTTCATGTAATTAGCAGTTGCTTTCCAACTCGAGGCACTGTTAGAATATAATGAAACTAAGACTAGGGGACAGGGGTTGGGGATTTAGCTCAGTGGTAGAGCACTTGCCTAGCATGCTCAAGGCCCTGGGTTCGGTCCTCAGCTCCAGAAAAAAAAAAAAAAAAAGAGTAGGGGACAGTGGAAGGACATTAGTTCACTGGGGCCATGCTTTTCAATGAGATGTTGGGTCCAACACCTTCCCCTTGCTCCTCAGCAACCAAGAGGTAAAGATTAAGTGATAAAGTTATTGGTTTTGGCTTGTTTTCATGTTATTGTATAAAATATCCTGACAAAATGGGCGTATTTTCACTCTTAGTTGAAAGGTATAGTTATCACGATGGGAAAATCACAGCCACAGGACCAGTCACATCACCTCTACAGTCAGAAACAGAAAGTGATGAATGCATGACAGTTCTCATCTTGATTTTGACGTTTTATACAGACCAAGATCCCATGCTGAAGTAAAGTTCCCACCATAATTAAGGTATGTCTTTCCACATCAATCCAAGAAATCATGAAAAAATCCCCACAAGCTTGCCCAAAGTCTAACAGAACCAAATCCCTCACCAGTGTGCCAAGGGGCCTTCTAGGTCATTCCAGATCCTGGAAAGTCGACAACACTAACCATCAGAACATGCAGTTGTGTGCCTTTCTTACTTGGCTTATCAAAGAACTTCCCAGTTCTACACATGTTCTCACAAATGACAGGGTCTTGTTCTTTAATGACTGGGTAGTAATCCATATTGGCTATTGTAAATGTCTCAACCAACATAGGAATGCATATTTCTCCTGGATATATGCATGAAATTTTATGGAGAAGACTGTGTGGCTAGAGTTTTCCTGCCTGGCCCACGGTCAGGATAAATCTCTTTCACCTGCCAGTCCCACAGCCGCTCAGACCCAACCAAGTAAACACAGAGACTTATACTGCTTACAAACTGTATGGCCGTGGCAGGCTTCTTGCTAACTGTCCTTATATCTTAAATTAATCCATTTCTATAAATCTGTACCTTGCCACGTGGCTCGTGGCTTACCGGCATCTTTACATGCTGCTTGTCCTGGCGGTGGCTGGCAGTGTCTCCTTCTGCCTTCCTGCTCTTTTAATTCTCTCTGTTAGTCCCGCCTACTTCCTGCCTAGCCACTGGCCAATCAGTGCTTTATTAGCAACACATTTGCCATACAGAACATCCCACAGCAAGACTGTCTTATCTAAGGTAGTACATGATTGAATGTCCAAGGGGCTAGGGAGAGATGGTTCATGTAGTAAAGAGCTTGCAGTGCAAGCATGAGAATGCTGAATTTCTCATTTCATGTAAAAGAACAGAAAAGGTAGAACATGCCTGTGGTCCCAGCACTGGGGAGACAGAGGCAGTACACTGGCTGGCCAGCCAGCCTACCTACATTAGTGAACTTCAGGTTCCATGAGAAAACCTGTTCAAATGTAAAGTCGGAGAATGATTGAGAAAGACACCCGATGTTGTAGAATATTATTTAAGATGTGTTACATTTGTTTATGCTATGGAACATTTGTTTTTAATGATGCAAAGATGTGTTGCATTCTTTTATGTTGCAATTGTTTCACTCTAAGCTATGTTACTTTGCCTGTCTAAAACACCTGGTTGGTCTAATGAAGAGCTGAATGGCCAATAGTAAGACAGGAGAAAGGAAAGGCAAGGCTGGCAGGCAGAGAGAATAAATAGAAGGAGAAATCTGTGGAAAAAAAGTTCGAGGAGCAAGAAAAGAAGGGTGAGCCACCCAGCTACACAGCAAGCCATGGAGTAAGAAGTAAAGAAATATATACAGAAATAGAGAAAGATAGCACAGAGTCAAAAGATAGACAGGATAATTTAAGAAAAGCTGGCAAGAAATAAGCCATGCTAAGGCCAGGCATTCATAAAGAAAGAATAAGCCTCCATGCGATTTATTTGGGAGCTGGGTAGCGGGGGTCCCCCCAAAGAGTAAAGAGTAAAAACAAAACAACAACAACCTGATGTTTACCTCTGGCCTTCATATGCAAAAATACATATACATGTACATGCACCTGCATCCATACCTGCACACACTCACATGAACACATGCATATTCCATAAACACACAGAGACAATGAATGGGCAAATCTCTTTATGTACTTGCTATGTATTACTTATCTTGGTGCATTGCAAAATAGCCCTGAGTTGCCTTTGAGAGGGCTGCTTATAAATTCTTAATGGGTATGATGTTCCTTCAAACACACAAAAAAAAAATGCTGAAAAGTTTTGTTTAAGATTTAATTCAGACATTCAAACTGCAATAGAGGATTGAAAGCATAATTTGGAAATAAATGCAATAGTTGTATTTTGTTCAATTATCTAAATATTCAGGTGAAAGACAGTTTTTAAAAATCATTTACTGTAGCTAAAGTTTTTATCTTTTTAGCTGCCCATTTTATTTAGTGGAACTGGAATGACTAAAAAAAAATATTTTGTGCTTAGTGTTGTAGTACATTCCTGTAATCCCAGCACTTGGGAACAGACACAGACTCTGTGAATCCTAGGTCAGCTGGTCTACACAATAAATTACCAGCCAGCCCAGAGCTGTATATTGACAACCAATCTCAAACAAAAGAAGACAAAAGTCAGCAGCAGTGGCACACCCCTTTAATCCCAGCACTCGGGAGGCATAGCCAGGCAGATCTCTATGAGTTCAAGGACAGCCTGGTCTACAGAGCAAAATCCAGGACAGGCACCAAAACTATACAAAGAAACCCTGTCTCGAAAAACCAAAAAAAAAAAAAAAAAGGACAAAAACCCCTCAATTTATTACTAAATAGGTCTATAAAAAACAAGTAACTAGAGTATAATTATATATCAGAAACAAAACCTTTTTGATCTATCTCTCATACTGGAACTTGTAGATGTAATTCTGAATGGTCTTATTAAATAAGAAACACAGAGCCAAATGCAGAGTTAAGAGCCCAAGAGGTCAGAGCAGCAGCCAAGAGCTAAGACCAAGACCGCCTTCTTACCCCTCGCTGTCGCTGTCGCTGTCGTCCTTCCCCTCAGAAAGAGACCTACTTCCTGTGTGTCTCTATTTTTATTGATTTTCTGTTCTGCCCTTTCATTGGTTGTAAACCCAACTACATGACTTCCTCGTCACTGACTGTCTATGGTTGGTATTGAGATTAAAGGCGTGTGTCTCCATGCTGGTGGTGTCCTTGAACACACAGATATCTGCCTGTCATGTGATTGGGATTAAGGGCTTGTGCTACCACTGCCAGACTTCTGCTAAATGGCTTGTTATTAGCTCTGATCCCCAGGCACTTTTATTTATTAACATACAAATAAATCATATTTCAGCACAAATAAAATATCACCATAGGAACTTTTTTCTCATGTGTAGTAAATATATCTAAGTTTCTAAAGGTCCATTTTTGAGGTGTCCCTAGTGGGATATATGTGATATTAACAATTACAGCTTCAAATATAAGCAGCACATTACTTCCACCAAGCCTCATGACCTCTGTTGCATTTCATGTGGGCAGTATTTCCTCTTTATGTTTTCACTGGACATTGACCTGCTTGCCCAGTACCACACACCACACATCCTGTTTATTGAAGGAGTCTAACGCATTTTGTTCCATTTTCCGTGTTTAGTCACATGGTACCTCATTACAACTCCCTTTGTAACATTCTGTGCCATGTTCAAATGGTCACCCTCATCCATGCTCATTTTTCTATCATGAATATTACCTACTGGCAATTAATTGTCAATATGTTAGAGAGCTTAAAATTTTGTTCTTCCACTTCCTGAAGATCCAAAATATTTTACAGCTTTACATTTTGTGAATCACACTCTTGAGAAGAACCCCCTTGTAAGCAGCTCTCATGCGATGTGTGAATCTGCATCCATCACAAAGATTTCCACTTCAGATTTACAACTCCCAGCGAAGTGGAGAGAACACATCTTGCTTTAATGTAATTTCAACACAGTTCCTGGTGCAGCTGTTTGAACAAACTGCATACCATTACACTGATGTTCTATTTACAAAAAAGTCTTATTATTTAGCATTCATGTAAACTGCTCAGCTAGTTCCCTTAGAAACCCATCAATCCAAACTAGAAACAAGCCCCTATCCCTTTTCCCATTTCACTACGCCGTCTTTAGCATTCCTGACATCCTCCGTGGAAAAAGCATAGAACTAGAGGAAGCAGCCCACATGCTACAGGCCTTGGTTAATGTGCCTCCCTGGGGCACAGTGATTACATTTTCAAAATTATGTCTTTTCTCTCGTGGAGCCAATCATACTCTCTGCACAACGGTATACAGGCATACACTGGTTATGTAGGGGGATGGGTACACTGTGGAATTCCACATCCAAGTGTCTTCATCTTTACAAATATTTCACAACGCTGATTCCTGGCCCAAGGCCATGTCCTCAAGAATAAAACAATCTTTCCTAATCAAAATGTAGAAAGTCCTGTCTTCAGACTCATCAGCTTCTCCACTCTGGACCAAAAGAATAGATTCATCTGGCTCGCCACACGGAATGTTGTTTTCCTGGCTCCAAATCTCATGAACACTAAATTCAATTACATAATGGACCATGTGATGTGAATACTGCTAGCGTTCTATTTGGGTCAGTGGGACTAAGCACAAATAGAATAATCAAAACCACAGTGAATGTGGAATGCTTGTTTGGGCTTGTTAGGGAGGCGGTGGAGAGGGCTGGGGATGCTATTAGAGTGAATCACGCTGATTCTATTCTGATCCTATGAACGAGTTCTCGTGTGGTGCAAGGAAAAAATGCTATACACCATTTCCTTAGGTACAAGGGTACCCAAGAAAGTAAGAAAATAGTCAGAGGGGTCCCATAGCAAACCTCCCGCTGGACACCCATTTCAGCATCAGGCTCCCATCCCTGGGGCAATCACCCTACAGCCAGAAAGGCAATGTTAAAGAAGTGCACTATGTTGACCATTCATCATTCCCTGTAATGATGGCTTTTGTCAAAAAGGACATGGAAACAGAGCGGCAGGGAACGGTAGGAGATTGAGATCATGGGGATTGCTCTACTAGGGATCAAATCTTACAGTCAACTGTTACTGCCTGTTTGGTGGTAATGTATTCAATGTGTCCAAAACTAAGAGTTTTTTTTTTCCTTTCCAATCTGGAAATGGAAGCAAAAAGTCAACTGTCAACTCTCCTCAGTGTGGCCTTGTGACGATATCCATATAAAATGCTGGCTTGCATAGCTTTTAGGAATCAGGCATACTGGAGTTGCCATTGCTGACATTGCCAAGTCTTTAAGAAGAGCCCTTTCCTTTTTAAGTCTAGAATCCAGCACAGTTAGGACAATCTGGCTTCCATATTGTCACCAGAAAGGAGGTTCTGTGGGATGGCGTTTATAGTGCTATGCCTGGGAAGTCTTTCACAAGCCAAGCAGATGTGGTCACACTAACCTAGTCCCAATTACAGCCCTAGTTGTATGACTTGAATCTATTGTACCACCCAGCTAAAACAAGCAAGCAAATGAACAGAATTGCAATTGTTATCACTGCTAAACAGAAATATCTCAGGCGAAGCAGAATCTTCCGACTAGGCTAAAACCTGTACGACGACAAAAAGTCCTTTTTAAGTAAAGAGACTCATTGCAGGAAATAAGATGGACAGTTTTTCTCTACTTATTTGACTTCTACAATTCTCCATCAATTTAGTTTTAGCAGAGTGGTTGCTAAGACAACCCTTTCCAGATGGAAGCAAAGGAAAATGATGGGACGGTCATTGCCCTCAGCTTCTCCGAGGTCTGCAGGGAAAAGGATTTCCTGACTGTCTTTCTCCTATAGGTGGTCACAGGAGTGAAAAAAAAAATTCTAACTTTTCAGGACTGGAAGGTGGGAGTGAGAAGAGAAAGTACTGTGAAAAGCATTTGTGTGATACTGATCTTCAGGGAAAGTAGGGGACACAGTGTTTTGTTTCGATTCATATTATAATACATAGTATAGACGGATTTGCTGCATTATGACATCATCACAAAGCAATTTCAAGAAAAGATTTATTTTTTCTCTGTTCAGCATCAGAGCAAGAGACTTCCTGGTTCCTCTCTGTCCAGTCAGCCATCAGGAGCTGGATGAATCCCTAACTCTCCTGTACCTTCATCCCTGGTGGTACCTAAGATGAAAACCATAACTTTCCCTTAATGGCTTGAGAATGGAATACAAGGGCCTGGAAAGAATGGGAAATGATTGGGTTTCTTCTTCTGGCAGATGATCAGATGGCTTTTTACACACCTACTTCCTACATCCCATCAGATACCAGGATCTTGGAACCACAACTGGATACAGCGCCACACACCTGCAATCTGAGCTCCTAAGAGAGAGAGGCAGGAAGATCAGGAGTCCAGGAGCAGCTTCCACTTCATAAGGTTTGAATCCATCCTGAGTCGCATGTGACTTGTTTCAAAATGAAAAAGAAGAAAAAGGAAGAGGCAAAGGGGGAGGAGGAAAATTAGGAAGACGTCTGTATAAACAATCATCTTTTCTTGATAAGTGCGTGACTTTTTCATTTTCACAATATTTTGCAAGTAACACGCAGAAATTATAATTATATATTTATTGCAGATGCTGGATGAATTGTTTTACCGATAGCATTTCATTGATTCCTCACAGTCATGCAGGAGGAGCAAGCTCTCCCAGATAGGTGAGCTCATAAGGTACCCCCCACCCCCATGCCTACCACACACACACACTCCCTATCTTCTTGGTAAACAGCAAAACCTGGCTTTGATCTCAAATTCAGCTGGCTCTAATGTCCACATCCTTACTCACAAATTACACTTTCCTGGAATTCAAAAAATATTTGTACTTGACGCAAGGCATGACACATGGTGTCTATTTCTGTACTCTCTCTATCCTCCAGGCAAAGGCCTTCACTCTAAAACTGTCTCTCACCTTGGGTGCAAGTGTCAGGGTTGCATTCTCTCTTCCCAGTTTCTTCTGCCTAGTCCTGCTTACTTTCTCCACTCCTTCTGCTCTATCCTTCCTCTCTTACAGCTGCCCCAATGGCCCACTAAGAAGAGGATCGGCAACTCCTGTTGCCCACCATACTTCCCTATGCCCCTTCTCTCTCACCCACCCCACTCCAATTATTCATCAAGTACAGATTAAATGGAACTTTTCAGGAAGTTTCCTTGTCTACCAAAGCTGATTCAGAACAAAATAAAACAACTCCCCCTCTAGTGGGATCTAGCAGCTTTTTGAAAGAGCTCCATCCCAACAGTTACCACCTCACATTATAATTGTTTGCTTGACCATGGCAGTTGACTGACTATTAGTAGGGCCTGCCAAGGAAAAACCAGTGCTCTGCTGTAGACAAATTTCTAAACAGTGTTATTAAATAAGAAACACAGAGCCAAATATAGGGGTGAAAGCCTTAGAGATCAGAGAAATAGTGAGAGCCACCAGCTAGCCTTAATTTACTATGCCTCCATAGCTTCCCAAGAGAGCTACTTCCTGTCTACCCAGGCTTTTATTGCCTTGCTGTTCTGCCCTCTCATTGGCTCTTAGCCCAGCTACCTCACTTCCTTGTTACTACCTGTCCATACAGACCTCCAGGTCTCTATGGTTGGTACTGGGATTAAAGGCATGTGTCACCACGCTTGACTGTTCCCTAGTGTGTCCTTGAACACACAGAGACTCTGCCTGCCATGTGATCAGATTAAGGGCATGTGCTACCACTGCCTGACTTTTGTGTTTACCTTAAAATAGCTTTGATCTCCAGGCAAACTTTATTTATTAACATACAAATAAAATATCACCACATTTCAGCACAAATAAAATATCACCACACTCTGCGGTTACTGTTGCTTCCTTGGCCCTGTATGGTTCCCTCAGAGAGAGTCTACAATTTAGCAGGGAAGTAAAGAGCACTGCTTGGAAACTTTGTCTCTGGTTCTCTAGAGAGTCTGAGAATAAAAAGGTAGATAGATGATCTGCCTACTCTATGAAATACTATAAACAGCCATCAAATTAAATAATATAATATATAATATTATATATGATACGTTATCATACATATAGTATAATAATAACAATAATAAATATATATGTTAGTTTATCCTTTCTCTTCACACACACACACACACACACACACACACACACACACATATTCACGCATAAATGTATAAATGTAAGAACTGATTAAAAGTCTTCTTACAATTTATTGGGTGAATATGCACTCAAAGAATAATTATCTGAGCATAGCAAAAATTAAATAATTTCTTAAAATTCAGGTTTACATTTGAATTCATAGAAGAGAAAAGGAGAGATTTAGGAGGGTGATCAAGAAAATGTTAGCATGAGTCTTCCCTGGGAGAGGGCAAAGGGATTCTAGGGAAGGTTGAAGAAACATGAGTAATCATCTATGCTTGTAGGTTGGTTGCAGTATAACAAGAGAGTGTGTAGGAAATAGAAACAGGTGTTACTAATTTCCCATTTTTGGCAAGAAAAACTATACAAAAGAGTTGGGCAAATTATACTTCGCAACAGTTTTCTCTACAGATTGCTAATCATGTGTGCTCTCTCCCAACATTTAATTTGAATCTATGAAAGTCATGGCTACATCCATCATAGTCTTGGGAATGTTGTGAGGCCATCCATGTCTTCATCAGACATTTTTAATATTGACTGTATGCCACAAAAATGATGGAAGAACTGCAATGAATGAAACATAGTCCTGTTGTCACAGACCACTTCTATGCAAAGCAAGAGAGATACTAAGTTTTCCATACAAGCAATTGTGTTGTTAAAAATAATTGCAAAGTAAAAACTCAAAAGTGGCCAAGAGGGATTATTGGTCAAGCTAGACTTTGCTGATGTATAGAGAGGCAAATATATATGCCTCTCTAAATATATATGCCTCTAAACACACACACACACACACACACACACACACACACACACACACAATGTATATGTGTATGTATGTATGTATGTTAGTGCAGCACGTGAGAAGAACAATAGAAACAAGAACATGTTTATCATGGTCAAGGAACACTGAGATGACTCAGCACTCAAGGCAAATCCTTTCCACCATGGTAGAAGGACAGCAGGTGATACCAGAAGGACAATAGAAGCCTGGTGACTTCCTGCCACCAGAAGGGCCCTTGTAATGGTGAGGTTTATGTGCACAGTCAAAGCTAGACTAAGACAGCTAGCATGGATGTCTGCTTTGCTACCACTGCATCTACAGCTCAGGTTCCCGGGTCTCCCTAAGCAGATAGAGGAGCCACAGAGGCAGACTATTGGGTTATATGCAAAGAACAGAATCAGAAACTGGGTAAAGATGAAGGTGAGCGCACAGGAAGGCTGTGAATGGAGAAACATGGTAAAGAGCAGCAGGTTAGAGGTCTGGTACCTTTGGGGGAGTTAATTAGGCATTAAATAATATGTGTTAGTTATAGGAGCATTGGAAAGCATTGTTGAAGAATAGTTAGCACTGAGTTCAAGGGTAAAGTTATCTGTAATATCATCTTTAGTGAGGAAAACCTGTAGAAATGGGATTGGATTGATCTGGCAATCTTGTTTTACTCCACTAGGGCTGCCATTACAGAATACAGGTCGCATGGTTTATAAACAACAGAGCTTTGTTTTTCACAGTTCTGGCAGCTGAGAAATAATGCACATGCTTGGTCATGTGCTCCAGGAACGGATGCAAATCTCTGGTCCCCTATGGGCACTCTTCCATCTGTGAGGGCTTGTTTCCTCATATCCTACCTCCCTAAGTCTATGCCTACTAATAGCATCACTTTGGAGATGAAGTTTCAACATGGGAATTTGGGGTTGGAGCACAAGCATTCTAAACATGGCAGATCCTAAGTTTGTTTTCAGTGGAGTGAGAAACACAGTCCTAGTTTATGGAAATCCTAGGAAAATTTAAAATGAAAAAAAAAAAGATAAAATGGCATTATTTGAAGGAAAGAGAGAAGATGGTCCACGTTCACCCTAAGGCCTAGCAGGCTCACTGCAGATGGAGTCAAACTAATGATCAGATGTCTCCAGAAGCCCTTCGTTACTAGCACCTGGATATTTGACAGAGGGAAAATGACCTATGGTTTTTCCATAGGAAAATGGTTGTTTCCAATGGTATAAAACGAAACTGTTTTAAAATGAAGAAAAGCAAAGTGCACAAGGATGCTTGCCATCTAAAAGGAAAGGAGAAGGCAGCAAGCTCAAAGGTCGTAGAGAACCTGAAAAACTAACTGTTCAAAGTAGGTGTGGTGGTCCATACCTGGAGCTGGAGGCAGGAGGAACATGAGCCAGCCTGGAGTCTCAAAAGAGAAAGCAAGCTGAGTCCTTGGCACAACTCCTTCAGTCATTTAGCAGCACTGATGACCTCTCTCCTATCACAAAGAAGAGGCACTAGCTTGCTTGAAATGGTCAGATGCTAAAGCCTCATTAGGGGAGGGGTTTTGTCGAGTTTTTGTTTTTTTT
>CABHPP010110100.1:11316-31569 GCA_902168425.1 Peromyscus attwateri | reverse complement strand
GGCGGGCCGGGCGCGGGGCGCACTCGGCTGCGCGCTAAGCTCGGGGTGCACCGACGCTCCGCGGGCGGCTGGAGCTCGGCTTTGCTCTTGCTGCAGCAGCCGCGCCGCCCGCCCCACTCGACTCAGATTCCGACCCCAGCCCCCTCTGCACCGCCCTCCCGGACTCCAACCCAGGCTCTCATACCCGGCCCCGCGGACCATGCTCCGGGCACCCCCCGGAAAACCGGGCTGGGTGAAGAGCAGGCAAAGACTAGGCTCCCGAGCAGGGGCCCCACCCGGCTGCCCTTCTTTCGGCCCGCACCCTGCCCTGTGTCCCTGAGCGGTGTGAGCCTGCTGGGCCATGGAGCGCGCGCCGCCCGACGGGCTGCTGAACGCGTCGGGCGCTCTGGCCGGTGAGGCGGCGGCCACAGGCGGGGCGCGCAGCTTCTCCGCTGCCTGGACCGCTGTCCTGGCTGCGCTCATGGCGCTGCTCATCGTGGCCACAGTGCTGGGCAACGCTCTGGTCATGCTCGCCTTCGTGGCAGATTCGAGTCTCCGCACCCAGAACAACTTCTTTCTGCTCAACCTCGCCATCTCCGACTTCCTCGTGGGTAAAGCCCCCAGACCCCGTCCGCTGCCAGAGTCCAGGGGCGCGGAGCCCGGGCTGGGCAATGGGGCTTGGCGCTCCGACCTGGGGTGGCTTCTTAGGGTCCGGGCCTGGGGAGGGAACCTCTAGAAACCATAGGATGGTAGGCGCTGGCGAAGTTCCTCGCCTTCCGGGCCACAGGACAGGGCCTGGGTAGGAAGGTCCCCGGGGAGGCTGCCCCAGTCGGCGGGAGCTCAACAAGGCGCAAGGCGCAGCAACCGCGGGTGCAGCGCTGGCTCCTGCGCCGAACCAAACAAAGGCAGCGGCGCCGGACTCAGGCTTCTGTGAGGACGCTGGGGGGAGGGGACATGGAAGGGGGATTTGGGGAGCTGTGCTGGGGAAGGGGACCGTGGGGGAAGGCGGGGGTGAGATGAAGGAAATGCTCTGAGGAGCTCGTTCTCACGTGTCCAAGCTCTGCTCCCGACTGGGGGAGGGGGGGCGGGGCCCGCGGTGGGGGCCCGGAGCGCCAGACACCTGTTGGGGCTGCGAGCTGCTGCGTCTCCCAGACGCTGGAAGCCGGTTTGGGCGGCGAGAGCGGCTGGCGCGGCTGCAGCCAAGAACCTTTTAAGCCAAGAGAAAAGCTTTCTCGGTTTTTAAGCTGAGAAGGGAGGCGGTCCAACAGCCAGGGTAGGGATGGATGATTGGCTCCAGTACCAGACAACCAGGGAGGACATATACCCTCTTTTCCTCCTTTTGGCGGTTGGTAGGGTTGGCAGAATCCCAGGTTCTGGGTCCAGAAGTCCTTATGTGGAGGTCCTTCCTCCTGTCTCCAGGTCCAGGAGACATCGGTGGTCTGGAGATTTTGTGGAGGCTGGAGGCTGGCAGTTGCTCAGTTGTGGGGGAACAGGGTCCTAGAGAGGTGGTTACCCTATGAGGGCCAGGTTATGCCCTCTCTCCATGTGGTCGGTCGGTCTGACCCCGAGTCCTGAGCCATGGTCCCACCACAGCTGCTCTCCTCTAGGTGCCTTCTGCATCCCATTGTATGTACCCTATGTGCTGACGGGCCGCTGGACCTTTGGCCGGGGCCTCTGCAAGCTGTGGCTGGTGGTAGACTATCTGCTGTGTGCCTCCTCAGTCTTCAACATCGTGCTGATCAGCTATGACCGATTCCTGTCAGTCACTCGAGCTGTGAGTTCTGGGATGTGGGAATTAAGAGTTTACTCCGTGCCGGGCGGTGGTGGCGCACGCCTTTAATCCCAGCACTCGGGAGGCAGAGGCAGGCGGATCTCTGTGAGTTCGAGGCCAGCCTGGGCTACCAAGTGAGTTCCAGGAAAGGCGCAAAGCTACACAGAGAAACCCTGTCTAAAAAAAAAAAAAAAAAAAAGAGTTTACTCCGTGTGTTGGGGGCACTGGACAGGGAATGGCTGCAGGCAGATGCCTGGTGGGCTTGCTCCCTTTTGACACACAAGCCACTTTCAGTGACCATTAACTGCCAATAGTTTGAGCACGGGACAGTAGGTTAGCTTGGAATCCCACACTCCTGCAGGAAAGGTGTCAGTGTACAACCTCTATCCTGGGCAGGTCTAGAATCCCTGGAACTGAAAGAGGGTCTTCATCCTTCCCACTTTTTTGCACACGGAGGTGTATGCACATAGCCCCAGGAAGGCCGGCCACAGCTCCTAGCTGCACAAGCTCCAGAGGTGTGGAACGGGGCTGCAGCTCTTGCTTCACCTTCTCTCCTTGATGGTTCCCTCACCTCAGGTTTTATCAGGGGACATCCTGAGGATCGGCTTACAAAGAGTACCAGCATGGAGCCCTCTTGAACCTCCCTAGGTCCCTTCCATCCCTTGAACCACTGAGAGAGTGGTGCAATCACAGGGCTGTTGTGATGGGTGCCCAGTATAGAGCTGGCATGTGGCAGGTGTGCCCTAGACCTGTGGTTAGCACAAGCTCTGATTGTTGGTCTTGTGCTTCCCAAGGTGGCTATCAAGGACACTTCTTCCAGCTTTCCCACTGAGGCTCCATAGCAGGATTCTTGCCCCTCCTGCTCCCTACCCCTTGTTTACTGGTTGCACTTGGAGGTTAGACATGCTGTGTCTTGGAAAAGACTAAATGGCCCCACCTTCTTACCTTTCCTAGGCATTCTCCTTCTAGAGGAGGAGACAGGGTTCTTAATTCTTGTGTGTGTGGGGGGGTCTCCAGCAGTGGGCCAGCAGTGGTTTACCTCTGTACTCCCAGCTCCGGTGCTGGGAGAAAGGAAGTACTGGAGCAGAGACAGGGCAGAGCCCTTTTCCTTCAGCACAGCTAGCCGCTGAAGATGGCTCTGGCCCTTGCAAGAAGCAAGAATCAGAAACAGTTGTGTGTGGCTCCTGGGTGTGGTAAATGCTAATCTGGGTGCTAGTGATGCAGTAACCAAAGGCAGGACCCCATGGAGCTTGTAGCTGGTGGGGGATGGTAAAGAGGCAAGATTCTGGTTGGTTGTGGGAGGCTCCAGGGCTCTGGGAGAGAGTCAGCCAGGGGACACAGGCACAGGAGGGTTTATGGAGAGAAGGAACAGGGCACCTTGCCCATGGCAGACACGGAGGCCCAGAGAGTGTTCTGAGCTTCCAGTCCAATGTTCCTGACCCCTTGATCTGTACATCCCCCCGCAGGTCTCCTACCGGGCCCAGCAGGGGGACACACGACGGGCAGTGCAGAAGATGGCACTGGTGTGGGTGCTGGCCTTCCTGCTGTACGGGCCTGCCATCCTGAGTTGGGAGTACCTGTCTGGTGGCAGCTCCATTCCCGAGGGCCACTGCTATGCTGAGTTCTTCTACAACTGGTACTTTCTCATCACGGCCTCCACTCTCGAGTTTTTCACACCTTTCCTCAGTGTTACCTTCTTCAACCTCAGCATCTACCTGAACATCCAGAGGCGCACCCGCCTCCGGCTTGATGGGGCCCGTGAGGCTGGTCCAGAACCCCCACCTGACGCCCAGCCCTCACCACCTCCAGCTCCCCCCAGCTGCTGGGGCTGCTGGCCAAAAGGGCATGGGGAGGCCATGCCACTGCACAGGTATGGGGTGGGCGAGGCAGGCCCTGGTGTTGAGGCTGGGGAGGCTGCTCTTGGGGGTGGCAGTGGTGGGGGCGCTGCTGCCTCACCCACCTCCAGCTCTGGCAGCTCCTCGAGGGGCACTGAGAGGCCACGCTCACTCAAAAGGGGCTCTAAGCCATCAGCATCTTCAGCATCCCTGGAGAAGCGCATGAAGATGGTGTCCCAGAGCATCACCCAGCGCTTTCGGCTGTCACGGGACAAGAAGGTGGCCAAGTCTCTTGCCATCATTGTGAGCATCTTTGGGCTCTGCTGGGCCCCGTATACACTCCTAATGATCATCCGAGCTGCTTGCCATGGCCACTGCATCCCCGACTACTGGTATGAGACGTCCTTCTGGCTTCTGTGGGCCAACTCAGCTGTCAACCCTGTCCTCTACCCGCTGTGCCACTACAGCTTCCGCAGAGCCTTCACCAAGCTCCTCTGTCCCCAGAAGCTCAAGGTCCAGCCCCATGGCTCCCTGGAGCAATGCTGGAAGTGAGCAGCTGCTCCACTCTTCTGTGGCTGCACCCTTGTATTTGTTTCATGGGCAGCCCCAGGTGTGGGCCCTGCCTTGTCCATGGCTGCTCTAAACGCCATGATAGCCTCTTAGATCATCAGCCCTGCAGTGGGGCAGCCTGGTAGGCTGGCTAGGGGCCCTCACTGGTGGAACTGGAGCATGCTGGCTGGCTCTGCCGCCACATTCTCCATCACCCCAGAAGAGACAATCCAGGAGTCCCAGGCATGCATTCCACCTCCACAGACAACGCAGTGCCAGTGGGGTCCCCTTTTGCACACTTAGTGGTTGGTGTCCTCTCTAATGCAAACCTTGGTGTGTGCTCCAGGCTCCTGCCCCAGCAGTGTGCCCTGCATGTGCACACAACTGCCGCACACCCACCACACACTGCAACTCTTCCCTCTCCCAGACAATCTGGGGATGATGCCCTTTGCTGCCTTTGTCTCTTGCTTAAGCCCAGAGCCTAGTTCCTTTAACCTTATCCCTTCAACTCTTTGCCCCACAAAGTGTCAAGTGCCCCAGGAACCTTGAAGCCTTTCTCTGCTTTTCCATTCTGGATGTTTTCAAGGAAGATGGAAGAGAAGAAAACACGTCTGTGAACTTGATGTTCCTTGGATGTTTAATCAAGAGAGACAAAATTGCCGAGGAGCTTGGGGCTGGATTGGCAGGTGTGGGCTCCCACGCCCTCCTCCCTCAGTGCTGCAGCTTCCGGCTGAGCCGCCGAGCCAGCTGCTTCTGCCCGCCCAGCCCCCAGGCTTGGGACGATGGCCCTACTGGCAGGGATGCCTGCTCAGCTGGCCAGAGCCTGCCCTGCTTGCCCCATCTGTGCAATCAGAATTTGGGGGTGGGTGCATGGGTTGTTGGGTAGAGGGGTTCTTCACTGCCCTGGGGGTCCTGAGGCATATAGGGAGTCAGCAGAAGAGCAGGCTGGGGATACCTGGGAGGACCGCTTTGCCTTGTCCTGTGTGCCCACCTCAGGCCTCTGCATGCTCTGCTGTCTTTGTGCCCTGGTGTTGCTGCCTCTGCCAATGTGAAGACACAATAAAGTGTATTTTTTTATTGGTGCTGACTTTTGAGGACTTTGTGGGAGTAGCTATTGTTCAGGGTTCCAACTGGAGGCCCCATGGAGACGAGAATGTGACCTTGGTATTCCAACTGGGGAACTAGGTGGGAGAAAAGCCAGGCTGTTGTCCCAGGGTTTGGTTCCCATAAAGGACTATTCCCAGCAGTGCCCCATCACAAAACTCAAGGGCCTGTAGGGGCAGAGACCCAGCTTCTGCCCCTTTTCCAGGCGGGTGGTATGGTACTGGAATGGCTCACATGTGCTTTCAGAATCCATCAGTGTATCTAGTCTGTTCCAAGATAATTGCTCAGCTTTCTTGCCAGAAATCATTCATTGTCATGGCTTTGACCTTACAGGCTGGTAGCCTGGCTGTGTGCTGGCAAGACACAGACCCCAGGAAGAGCCTTGACCATGCCTCATGCTTCGAGAGAAGCTCAGGAAAGTGGTAGCAGAAGGGCTGGTGGGACCACAGAGCGCTTCTGGGGTTATGAGGACTGCAACTGGCCTTGTGGGGACTGAGAGATGCAGAGGCACCATCCCAGGCAAAGATCTGGCAGTGGGCTGTGGTTGAAGGTTGGGGACAGTAGGAAGAAGACAGGATGGAAGGTGGGTGATACTACCTTCAGTGGACAGCCTTATGACTAGCCTCACCACCCAGAACAGGACAGCCTGGCCCTCGTGTTACCTCACCACTACCTTGATCTTCAGACACTTCACCTTTCCTCCTCTGAGCAGGGAGGGAACTTGTCACCATAGCCTCACAGCCAGGCACCATGGGGTCATCACTGTAGTGAGGGATGCCACACCCAAGCAAAGCTCCATGGTAGCTCAGTGCCACACAGAGGAAGCAGCCATGAAGCTTTCTTCCTGTATCCAGATGTGCCCTCCCTGCAGCTGCACCCGCACTTGTCTTTCCCAACTGCTTGACAACTCCCAAAGGGCAGACCCTCCCCCTCTTCTGTCTCTCTCTCCAGATTTGAGAGAGATCCTCTGGGCTAGAGTACATAGTGAGCCTGGGGGTTCTAGACCTTCCTTTATAGTTGCCGTCTTCTGTGCCTTACTGGCCCACCTGGGCCCTACCCTGAGCGGTTGGGAGTGGTAAGAGTGGATGCCACCTTCATTGCTCAGCACTCCCCCATCTTGTCCCTGAGAGCCGAGAGGTTTTGTGGCTCCCCCAGCAGGCTGGCACTAGCTCCCTCACCCTTCACTGGGCCTGGCCTCCCCAGCAGGTGTCTGTCCCCAAAGCCAGGAGTGATCTGGGGAAGGACAAAGGATTGCTCTCCAGCGACGGGCACTTTCAGCACAGCCAGCGCCCAAGCTGCCCCTCCACCCGGCCCTACTAAATGGCTACAAATTGGAGGATAAAAGCACAGGCTTTCAAGCAATTTTGCCTTCAATCTCTGGGAACTGCTGCTCCCGGAGTCGCTGTGTGAGGACGGAGGAGGAGAGAAGAAAGACACGGAGTCTATTGGGCCCGAGTCTGCAGCAAACAAACAGGCGGGGGCCTTCTGCAATTCCAGCTGCTCTCACAGTCCCAGCCTGGAGGACACCGAGCTGTGCTGGAGCCCAGCAGTGCAGCTGCTGTTTACTGAGCACCTACTGTGTCCTGGTGCCAGGGAGCTAGGTTGCCAGCAGAGCAGCACAGATGTGGGCCCTGAGCCAGAGGTAGAGGACCCCTGGGATAAGCAGTACAAGATCATAGTTGCCCTGGGTCTGGGAAGAAGACCAGCTATCCAATAGGGGACAGACATCTACTTGGATTATAAGTCAGGGCCATGTCCAGGGTGAGGGCCACCTGGAGGAGCGGGGCTCAGAGCCAGCAGGGTCCCCCTGGTGCTGACACTGGCTGCACATGTCAGTCATCTCTTCACCCTTGACACTGACTCTGAAGATGCCCCATGAGGAAAGGTCCTGACACATACTACCTGGGGACCTTCCCAGACTAAATGAAGAGCCTAAGCTACTGGGGGCCCCATCAGGTAAACCTAGTCCCCTCCTCCACAAAAGGAGAAATGACCCAGAGCCGGGGCTGTGAGTGGGGATGGCTGGGGTCTCCTTGGCAATGCTTCCAGAGTCCTGTTATTTAAAAGTCACATGGCTGGTGACCACCTCACTGTTCTCCATCTCAGTGCTTTTGGATAGGTTTCAGGGTGTGTGGAACCTTTCACCAACAGATAATGGTGCTCCTGCTCTGTGCTAGCCAAGGTAAGCACCTGTGTTCTCATAGAGACCCCTCAGTACTGTGCACATTCTTCATTCTGAAGACGCTCCCCATGTCACACATCGGCAGTAGGCAAGAAGCCAGCCTCTGAAGCCAAGCCTGATGTGGAATCCACACTCCTTCCACTCCATCGCTTCCTCACTGAGCAGTTACTGTGCTTTAGATACCATGGGATGGCCGTGTCTGAGCTGAACCCTTCTGCAGGACTCTGCCCTTCTGGAGGACAGCATCCAAGCTCCTATCATCTCAGTGCATGGTGGCTGGCAGGGGCTGTCCCAGGATGGGAAAGGAAGCAGGATGTTTGAGAAAGATTCTGTTGATCTTAACACAAGAATTTGTTATTGAGATTTTGAGATGGGGTTTCATGTAGCTCAGGCTGGCTTCCAATTCATTATGCAGTCAAGGATGACCTTGAACTTCTGATCCTTCTGCCTCCACCTTCTGGTGATAGGATTCTAAGCATGAGCCACCACATCTGGTTTTATGTGGCACTGGGGATGGAGCCCAGAGCTTCAAACATACCAAGCAAACACTCACCAGCTGAGTTACCCCTCCAGCCCTCAAAACACTTGCTGAGTTGGGTGGTGGTGGCACACACCTTTAATTCCAGCATTCAGGAGGCAGAGGCAGACGAATTTCTGAGTTCGAGGCCAGACTGGTCTACAGAGTGAGTTCCAAGATGGCCAGGACTACACAGAGAAACCCTTTCTCGAACCCCACCCCCCAAACAAACAAACAAAAACAAAAAAAACAACACTTGCTGGCACTCACTGTATGCCCTCCACTGTGCTGAGAGTGCTGAGACAAGGAGTCAGGAAAGCAGCCCCTGCCTTCCCTAAGCAGCAGATGAGTCGGTGGTGTTGGGAAGAAGAGAGGAACAGTGGAGTCAAGGCTCAGTTGCCCAGGTGGCAGAGGAGTGTGCTTCAAAGGGACACCGGGACTTTGAGGCCAAGAGTTGCCCGTCTCCTCAGCAGGTCTGTGTTGAGTCTAAAAGTAAAACCTAGCCATCTTAGGGAATACCCAGTCCTCTGCCTGACCATGCCAGCATGTATGAGCATCCAGGTTGGGTGGGTGTTGGGGGTCCTAGGCTCTGCTCATCTGCAGCTTGGGTGCAGCAGCTTGGTTTGGGGTAACTAGGCACCAGCATCACTCAAATATGCATCCTGGCAGGGCTCCCCTGCTGCCCCTTGCCCTTCCACCACCCACCAGCAGGAAGTGGCTCTTGGGTTTCTGAAGGCCTCCTGTCATTACCACAATTGCTCTACCGCTGGCAGTGCCCGCACCTGCTGTCAGGGGTAGTGCCACCCTAACCTAGCATTAAGTGCTTGGGTCCCACCTCCCTGCAGGAAGGCAAACTTCAGGGGGTGGGGACTGGCTTGGCACTGTCTGTACCTGGAGAGGCCACCTTCCCACTGCTTCTCTGTCTCAACTCCACAGTGGGGCAAGCACAGGATCAGGAATGGTAGGATGGGGAGTCTAGTCCAGACTGGCTGTTTCCTAGCTGTGTGGCCCCAGTAGGTCCCTCAGCCCCAGGACCAAAGAGCCCTTTCTTTCCCTGGGGTCCAATAAGGACAGAGGGACATCTCAATTCTGAAGTCCAAGCCTTATGGCACATTGACCACAACTGGGGTGGAGACACAAGGGACCCTAGAAGAGGCTTTGGCTGTGTAGAGGCCAGGGAAACCTCCCTGTACCTGAAAGGGTCACCACGGACTGTGACCAGACCATAATGATGCCAAGGACACCTTTGGGCAGTTACACCATGCTCCAGGCCCTACTCTGAGTTCTTTTCTTAAACTCTAGTTCTCAAATAGAGTGACTTCTATTATTCTCATTTGACAGATGTGGAAGCTGAGGCACAGGGGTTAGGTGGTTAACATCTCACAGCTGGTAAGAGGCTGAGCCACAGCTGGCTCCTTCTGTGATTACTTTTCCAGTTGTTTAGCACCAAGGGCTACCTTCTTGTACCTCTCTTGAGCCCAACCTGATATACCCTGCTCAGGAGCTGCATTCTTCCCCACAGAACCAGTCCTTCCTTACATTTAGTTCTGTGGAGCTACAGCATCTTGCTTTAGACGACCAATGAGTCATTACTTGGGAGGTAGAGGCAGGAGGTACAGAACTTCAGGGTCATCTTTGACTGCAGAGTGTGTTGAAGGCAGCCTTGGACACTTGGGGCTCTGTCACACAACAAAAGGAAATGAAGAAGGGCAGCCAGGTATGGCTTATGCCTGTGATCCTAGCACTTGGTGGGGGGAGGTAGTCTAAGGCAGAAGGACCACCTTAGGTTTGAGGCTAGCCTGGGCTATAGTGAGTTTCTGGACAGCCTGGGCTACCTGTCTCAAAAAATACAAATAAATAAACAACAAAGAAATAAAGGAAGGAAGGAAGGATGGAAGGAAGGAAGGAAGGAAGGAAGGAGGAAGCAAGCAATCAAGCAATCAAGCAATCAATCAATCAAGCAAGCAAGCAAGCAAGCAAGCAAGCAAAGAGAATAAAGGAAGACCTAAACCCAGAAGTTCAAGCATTCAATCCCACAGTTCCACTGGCATCTGGGGCATGAGGTGCCTTGACATGAGCTACAATGGGCTTGCGCAGCTCTGCTTGGGCTCTGCAACCCACATGGCCTCTCTTGGGCTGGTCCGACTCATTTCCAGTGGCTTTCTTTAGCAGACAGTCTGTATTTCTGGCATCTCCAAAATCCTGGGGTCTCAGCTCTAATTTAGGCTTCACCTTCACAGCTTTACCTATTGCCTCCTTGCAGGACTTTGTTTCTTAGGCTGTTTTCTCCTTTAGACAGGGCCTCCCTCTGTAGCTCAGGCTTATCTCAAACTCATGACACCCTTTTGCCTTAGTCTCCCAAATGCTGAGGTCACCATACTCAGCCCCAAATTCTTGATGTAAACATGGCTAAAAGTAGCCAGCAATATTCACACCACAACACTGAAGGTTGAGATTTGATTAACTAGTCCTTTATTTTAAATTTCACCCTCACATAAAGTCTCAGGGCATAGCAAAATGTAGGCAAATTCCTGGGCAGAATATATGTGAATGATGTCTTGTGCAGACCTTGTAGTCTCCATCTCTCCCTGAAATATCATCAGTATAATCTTTTCTACCCACTTCCTATCATCATTCTGCCCCTGGGAGCTCCCTCCAGAATGGCGTAGTAGAAGATGAACTCACAGAGCTTGGCGGTGCTGTGCAACTATAATCCACACTGGGGAGACAGAGGCGGGACGGTCTCTCTAGGTCTGAAGCCAGCCTCGTCTACATAGTGAATTCCAAGTCATCAAGGCTACATGGTGAGACTCTGCCTCCAATAAACAAACTGAGATTACTGACCCAGTGGTTTACTCTTTTAATCCCAGCACTTGGGAGGAGGAGGCAGGAGGATTGCTGCAATATAAAATCAGCCTGGGCCACAGAGAGAGACCCTGTTTCAACAAAAGGAAACAAGACAAGCCCACCTTATTCCATCCTAGGGCTTCTCTAGCCCACACCGCCAAACTTCCAAATTCTTCCTATAGACCAGTTGCTCTGAACGCTTGCGGGCTGGGTGTGGTCACAGTAACGACCTCACTTCTCTGGGACCAGTTTCTTGTAGAGTTACATTGGTGTCACTCTAAGAAAACAGGCGACAAAAACGACCAGAGGGAGGGAGGACTGCTTAGTGTGCGCTCACTCCACCCTACAGCGGGCAGACAGCATCAAGGACTGGCACTTTTAGCAGCCAGGAAGCAGATAGAAAAGAAGGCTGCAGCCATGCATAACTTCAAATGTCCCCCAGTACTTTAAAGAGACATTTCACATTCAAATCATAAAAGGAAGACACAATAATGAGGAGGAGGATCCAGACTTTCTCCAGTTCCATAACCTAGGCTCAACACCCCTTACCAACTGTGAGCTCCAACCACTCCTCTATGGACCCATGGCTTGCACAAACGAGGCTCCTTACCAGGGAGTGCCACCCCCACGAGGGCAGGTGTCTTGGTAGAGGATAGCAGCTGCTGGACCATCCCATCAGACACCAGGAAGGCAGTGGCTGCAAGCGGCTTTTATCCCTGGACTGCCTCCCAGGCTCATCCTCTCAGCAAACAGTTCTGAGCACAGCTGAAGACCAGGTGACCACTGCAGCTGGGCCCTCTTCCAGAGCTGCTCACTAAACTCTTCCTTTTGAGGTTTCTGCAGATCCACATGCTGTGGTATGTATAAAGCTCGTATGCCCTTTACCTGGTTCTCAGTAGAGCCTCAGGCAGGATGCCCAGTAGCTGCTGCACCGTCAACCAGGAGACTGACATCTACCTCAGCATTTACCCATCCCGTTCCATGCAAGTGCAGGTGTATGTTCAGTTCTGCTTGGCTAACCTTGCACTGTGGTGTAGCATGCCATTCGCTCATCCTCAAGAGCCTGTTCAGTGGCATAAAGTGTACTCACATTGTGCAGCCATCACTGTCCACCTCAGGAACATGTTTTGTTTCTAGACAGGGTTGATGTATACCCTAACCCTAACCCTAACATGGGATCTGAACCTGGGTCCTCAGCATGAACATACACTGTTCTTAAAGAAGATTAATCTTCTTACCTCAGTCTCTAATTGCTGGGACTATAGGTATGTTTTTCTATTCCTGGATCTCAACAATGCTTTCATTTTCTCACTAGTGCCCGATACAGGCCAAACATGAAGTTCTAAGCTGCTTTTCACACATGTAGACTCTGAGGACCGCTCTTGCTGCCTGCCCCTGACCATCTGGGCTACTCCTCTAGTTCCAGTGGTCAGTTAGGATCTTGAGGATATCTGCATTTAGAGTGGTATCCTTAAAAAGAGAACAAGTTGGGTGTGGTCTCCCACACCTGGAATACCAGTGCTTGGGAGGCTGAGGCAGGAGGATTATCCGTTTGTGGTTATCCTGAGCTACACAGTAAAACCCTGTCCACAAAGGACGACAGGGAGGGGAAGCAGGGTAGAGGGGCAGGGAGGCAGTGGCCCATCAAGATAGAAGTAGGTATTAGAGTAAAACAGGCACAAGTCAAGGTCATCTGGGGCCAACTCTGGAAAGACCCTTCTCCGAGTCTTAAGAGGGAGCAAGGCTCTATGCCACCTGCCAACCCTGATTTCTGGTCTCATTTTATGTGTAGACAGCTCATCTTTGCCCCATACTACTTCTTGGGTCTCTGCTGGACTTCTCCACCAGAGGAGGTACAGGTTGGGCTATGTGATGGGCACTGTGGGGCCCAGACAGCAGAGTGAGCTACAAGGCCCTTGAAGGCCCAGTCAGTGTCTCCTTGTTGATCAGGGCAGATACAGGGTACCCAGACAGGAAGAGTGGGAGCCAAGTAGTACTTACAAGGAGCAGCAGCCAAGGTCCCATGCCATCTGCTATCCAGACAGTTGCTGCTCATGACTCAAATCACCATGGAGGGAAACCTGATGAGGCTCTGATTGGTTGGGAAGCCTGTAGCACCCCTTAGTTTGCCTAGGCATTTTCTGTCCCTAGACACAGGATAAGCGTCTTCTTGCTTCTATTTCAAAAAAAGCAGGAAATAGGGTAGGGGAATCTCTGTGTGTAGAGAGGGGAAAGTGGAAGAGGGATGTTTACAATGTTTTGACAGACCTGGTAGTGGCTTTGAGGATAAGCTCATAGCAAGGGTCCCTTCCTTGTGTGTTCTTGAAACTCTGCAGGAGCTGGAGGCTAGGCTCCTGGAGCAAAGGTGTCAGGTCTGAGTGGGGAGCAGAGCCAAAAGCTGTGGGGGACTCTGTACCCCAAATCTTGGTCTCCATTCTCAGCCCTGCTTCCAGAAAGTCCTGGGAGTAGCCAGGCTGCAGAAGAGGCCCATAGGCAATCAGTGACAAATGACTGTCAACAGGAGACAGATTGTGGAGTCCCAATAAGGGCAGGCTATACCCCACAGGCAAATGTGCCAGAAGAGAGCACCCAGGAACAGAGGGAAGCTGGCTTGCTGTGCTGTCTGGGAAATGTCACCAGTCAATGGGGACAGATGTTGGAAGACGGGAAGAATCCAGAAACAGAAGATTGGGAAACAACACAGGGCAGATGTGTGCTCCAGACAGCTTACCATAGCACTGCAGCTCCTCCATGCTCCCTATGTCCAGACTCTGGGCTGCTGAGGGGAGAGGCCAGCAATATCCCAAATGGTTATCAGAAGGAAATGGCCAGGAGAGAAGCATGGAATTCAGTTTAAGGCAGGGCAGGGCTGCTATTCTTTCAAGTGAAGAGGAACCCATTTAAGCCTGGGACTTGTCACCTCATTCATCCCACACCCATATGCACTCATTAGGTATCTGTTGGGGCCAGACCCCTGAAGTTCTGGGGAACAGCCTATAACCATTGGCCCTGTACTGGAGGCAATCACAGCCCCATGATACCTGTGACCCTTCCGTGATGCAAGGCAGCAGTAACCACCTCAGAAATGGCACAGTAGGCATCTGTTAAGATGCTGCTGCACAGCTGGGCATGGTGGCCCATGCCTTTAGTCCTAGCACTCAGGAGGCAGAGGCAGGTGGATCTCTGAGTTTGAGGCCAGCATGATCCACACAGAAAATTCCAGGCCAGCCAGGGATACACAGAGAAACCTTGTCTCAAAACCTTACCCACCTTAAAAAAAAATGCTTCTGCTGCTAGGTAACTGGCCATCTCTGGCTCCTACTTGTGGGGAATCCAGTGGAAGTAAGTAAGTCTGTGGGAACAGAAGGTGGACTGGGGTGTGAGCAACCAGAGAGGGGGAATTCCGTTGCAGAATTCTTCTGGGGATGGAATTGTGAAGAAAATAGGCAGTGGGGATGGTTGCACAACCTTGGAAGTCTTACACAATGTAGTGGCACACTATTAACTATTTTTTACTTTGTTTTTGAAACAGGGTCTCATGTAGCTCAGGGAGGCTTCAAACTAGAACTAGAACTGAGGATGTGACCTTGAACTTCTGGCCCTCCTGCCTCCACCTTCCAAATATGACTACATGCATGTGCCACCCCGGATCACTACTTCATGTACTGCTGTGGTTGGAGCCCAGAGCCTTGCGTGTGCCAGGCAAGTGCTTTGCCATCATGCCACACCACAGCCTGAGACAGTACGACCTGTTTTTCTTTTAAGTATATGGGTGCTTTGCCTGCATGTGTGGCTGTGCACCTTATGCATGCAGTGTCCTTGGAGGCCAGAGGAGGGCACTGGATCCCCTGAAACTCCAATTGTAGACTGCTGTTAGTTGCCAGGCGGGTGCTGGGAATTGAACTCAGGTCCCCTGGAAGGACATCCAGCATTCTTACCAGGTGACCTGCCAGCACCCCCCTCTTACTTATTTTGTGTATGGGTGTTTCCCCTACATATATGTGTGCACTGTGTGTGTGCAACAATAGTGTGACTTTAAATGAGCTTCTTTATGACCTGCAAACACTCCATCCCTGAACCAATGACAGACCAAGTGCCTTTGTGCAGACACTAAGTTAGTCTTCTCTCCAAGAACACCAGCTGGGGAGGAAACCAGCTTCAGAAACATCCCTCCAGGGCTGGTCCCAGGATGATGAGCAAACATGCTCTGGGGCATGGTCCTGGAGCTGGCTTTCTGGCGTCAGCAAGACTGTACCTCAGTAGCCTGTATGACTGAGTCCGAGCCAAGGACTGTTGGTGGTTCCAGGACACATGGCAGCTCTGAGGGGTCAGCCCACCTCCAGGCCCTAGAGAGGCATTCTGAGGTCTCTAGAGCACAGCAGCCACAAAGATGAAAGCCAGTAGTGGATAATTAATGCTCTCAGGCCTGGCCTGACTACAAAACCCTTTTTGGTGGCCTGAAAGAGAAAGCCACAGACATGAGACCCGCCCTGGCCTCCAGAACGCCAGGACCTTTGAAATTATAAGACATTAGAATAAAGCTTCACAGAAAAGGACCCTGTGTTCCAGCTGCAGATCAAAACGGAATTGCTCCTGAAAGCTGAGGGCAAGCTTGCTGTTGAAGCAGCCCCACCCCAGCATACAGAGGGACACTCGTCCATGTGCCAGAAGCATGACTAACCTCACTCTAGGGCAGAGGTCTCCTCATTGCACTTCTAAGGCCCTCAAGGCCACACTAAGGCATCAGCTTCCCTGGGGAACACTCTGGGACATACGATCCCTACCCCGTACCACCTGGGGTCACTCTCCAAAGTGCGTGCTGGGAGGAGTAAAGCGGTCCTTGCTGGGGAAAAGGGTTGGTGTTGACTCACAGGTCAGGTAAGTCTTGGTGAGCTGAGCCTTTGGCTAGGGCAGGGCAGAGTGGTGGCAGTACCTGTCACCAGGGATAGGTACCCTGCCATTCTTTCATATACCCTGCTGAGCTGAGGCCACCTATCAGGAATAATGCCAGAAATTCAAGGTTCACATCTCCTTTGGTTGACAACTTGCTGGCGCATCCTTGATGCACAGCCAGAGGCTGCGTGCCTGGGTCGGATATTGGGTGCATTCAGTCGTGAAGCTCAAGGCTGCCTTGGTGTTCAGCCCCCACAGAGCTCAGCACAGCGTTGTTCTGGGAACAACAGGGAAGAAGCTGGCCCTCGCTGTTTTCCTCAGTCAGCAGGCACTGGAGAACAAAGTATGGCCACTGCACCCTGCCTCCCTGACAAGCCAGCACAGTAGATGGCACCACAGGGCTCTGCGGGGCTGAGGGCAGACCCGACCCCCACAAGAATCCAAGGGCTGCTCTGTCGCAAATACTGCCATGCATGAGAAGCCCAGCTGTAGTTTTGCTGCTCTGTTGAGTTTGCCCAGGCCGCCTGGCAGCAGTGTTTGCTACCTTGAGCCAGCAGCACTGTCCTCCTACTAATGAGGTGTTAATTAGCACAAATGAGTCAACCTCAGCAAACCAGTCAGCAAGGGTGACAGGCGTACCAAGCACTGGGGAGTAGTTCAGGTACCAGGTGGCACAGAGTACCCATCACCCTAGGCCAGGGGTGGGGGCAGTCAGGTGGCACAGAGTACCCCATCACCCTAGGCCAGGGGTGGGGGCAGTCAGGAGTGTGCTCTAAATTGGTGTGAAAACAAAGACTCTGACACACTCAAATAGCTCCAAGTACTTTCTCTCAGGTGTTCAAAGCTGCCCACACTTGATAATAGGTTTGTGTTTGCTTCCGGTGACTGCTGGCCACCCTGGCCCCATGTTGGCCCAGGGGCATGCAGCCCTGTGCTACTACCACCTGAAGGGCTGGCGGCCCTGCTCCAGCTCGGTGTCCATGTGAGAATCGTGCAGCACCTTCAGGTGTAGAAGCAGCTGCTCCAGGTTCTCTCCAGTCAGTGCTGACAAGGCGATGACTTCCTGTCCTACGTGGGCTTGGAGCTGGGGCAGGTGGGCTCTGGCCTGCGGGAGATCAATCTTATTTGCGATGATCACATGGGACCTCCCAGACAGGCCTTCTTCATACTTCTCTAGTTCATATTTTAAATCATTAACCTGAGTCCACGGCTCAGGCAGGGAAAGATCTACCACGAACAGGAAGAAGTGACAGCGTTCAATGTGCCTGAGGAAGCTGAGCCCCAGGCCCTTGTTCTGGTGTGCGCCTCGGATGATGCCTGGGATGTCTGCCACTGCAAGAGGTAAGAGCTTCCAGTCAGGTCCTGGGTCATGTTCAGCTTCCCAGTGCCACTCTCAACCTTGGGATCAGGAGGCTCCCCTCAGGGAGACCCCTCCTGGCCCGGATCTCATATTCTACAACTTTCCTTTCAAGGCAAGGAACACTTGAAATTGAAGCCATTTATCCTCCCCCTGGTGACTGAGCAGGTCAAGTGATATGAAGGCACTTGAGCTCTCACTCAGGCCTGCAACATGCTCTCAAATATTTGGGTGATAGGCACGGTGGATCAATCTAATGAGGAAGATTTAACACATTCCTGTCTCCAGGCTTCAAACATGGCTCAGAAAAGGGAGATGGATCCCTGCATTCTATGGCTGATTTGATTATGGATACAAATCACTATCGTGCACTTTGCAGATATAAAGTGCTGTACAAATAACCTTACCAGCAGGCTTGCTATTTTTAATGGGTACATTATCTTCTGGAAAAAAGTTTTCCTCTTAAAATGGTACAGGAAAGGCTTTTTAAACCACATGCTGTCTGCATGACTGATGCCGCCCAGTTCCACAGGAGAATGAGGAAGGCAAGAGGCAGTCCTCTTCTCAAGCTCCAAACTCAAGATTACAGTTCCCAACTAAAGAGATCAGATTTCTTGGCTGGGAGGGGAGGGGCTGATTTTGACAAAGAACAGACTCATTAAAATTGTTTCAATCAGGGAAAACAATGTCTCATTTTAAGTGGGAAGCTAAACTCAGGGGTTACATAATTGCTCTCCTGAATCACTGGGCCATTTAAATCCATCCTCTGGCAGGGTTTTAGAGGTTCTACCTGCTACCTGTTGGTGGCCTTCATAGTGAACGATCCCCACGTGAGGGTTCAAGGTGGTGAACGGGTAGGAAGCTACAGCAGGTTTTGCATTTGAAATGGCTCGAAGGAGAGAAGATTTCCCAGCATTGGGGAAGCCAACCTAGGAAAAAAAAAAAGTAAAAGTAAAAGTGCTATGTGACTTCATGGAGGGACAAAGTCAATGCCACCAGTAGTTGGCACAGACAGAGGGCTGAGCTTGGGTAGGTGAGGATGCAGGCTCCTGCTTTGCAGCAGCATACACAGGAAATGAAAGAAAGCTCCTGCTTTCCCCTGGGAGGCAGCATGCCCCACCATCAGAGCATACCCCACCAGCAGGGACCCACCACCTCAGGATGTGGCACGGTCAGGGACCTACCATCCCAGCATGGGCCACTGTCTTGAGCTCCAGGTAGAGGACCCGCTCCTGACCCGGTTGTCCAGGGGTGCAAGTTACAGGGGCACGGTTGTCATTGGCCAGGAAAAAGCGATTGCCTTTCCCTCCTGCACCCCCCAGTGCAGCAATGTACTCGTCTCCTGGGTGAGATAGGTCAGCCACAACCTCACCTCCCTCTTTCACCAAGGTACCCACAGGAACCTGAAAAGCATCATCATCATCATCATCATCATCATCATCATCATCATGAAGTTCTGTTCTATAACCAGCAGCAGGAAGAGGGGTAGGGCACTGCTAACCACTCTCCTCAGCTACCACCACAAAGAAAATGTCCCAGCCCTGGAGAGATTTTATGGGCCTAGTCTTATGCCCATACTGCATAAGTAAGCTGTCATAGTAACACTGGCCTTCCAGCACTCAGGGGGCTGAGGCAGGAGGATTACAAGTTCAAGGACAGTTTGGGTCACACAGTGAGGCCCTGTCACAACAGCAAACACCCACCTGCACAAGGGTTCTTTTGAAGTGTTGCTATAGCATCAGAATCAACCAAGCAGCAGGGAAACAGCCTGTGTGAGCATGCTGCCCTCACCTAGACATGGGAAGGGGTATGTTCTTGGCTCCCTTTTTAGGGTCATTCCTTTAGACTCTCTTGGGTCAGAAGCAACATGGCACCACACCAGTGCAAAGGAGTGTGTGTGGGGATATGGCTCCTAAGACGTACCACTGTCCACTTGCTGGTCACCTTTTGTTCCTAGCCAGGTGCCTTCAGTCATCCATGGACTCAGTGACTAGGACCCAAGGGAGCAGCGGCCACTCCAGCCCCTCAGCTTACCTGGATGTAGAGGGCAGCCCCACTCCGCCCAAAGCAGTTTTTACTGCCACCATCTTCTCCACTGAGACCCTGATACTGGGACGAGACCGCGGACAAGGACTTCACCTGCTGGTCAACTAGGGAGAGAACAGAGTCTGCTAAGCAGGGAACAGGGGCCTCACACTTGTCACCCTTGCACTCCCCTGGCCTGGGTTATGGCTGGCTGCCCACACTCTCCATGATCCTAACCGAAACAAAATATGACATTTTTTTCCTTTGAGACAGGATCCCTATGTATCCCTGTAGCCCTGGCTGGCCTGAAACTTGCAACGGGAAGGGATCACCATATGAAGCAAATATGACTATCATCAATTAAGAAAACAAAAACAAAAAGTCACCTAAGGGGCTAAAGAGAAGGGCCAGTGATTAGGAGCACTGGCTATTCTTCCAAAGGACCCAGGTTTGATTCCCAACATCTAATGGCAGCTCACAACTGTCATAATTCCAGTTCCAGGAGATCTGATGGCCTCTGCAGGGTACACACACAGACATACACTTAAGCATAGTACCCATACACATGAGAATAATAAAAGAAACCAGCTAACTTCACTATGCTTTGAAGATGCCTGCACCCAGCTCCCTGAGTACTCATGCCATGTGCACAGTAGAACCTTGGCCCTCCGCTGCACTCCTGACCCTGTTATATGTGCTATCATGAGGTTCTTGATGGGAAACGTGTTTCTGAGATTAAAAAACAAAAATGACATCCAAAGTCATTTGTCTTAGTACACTGGTGATGAGCAGCCATATAGTTCATAAAAATGCTGTCTATACATCAAGTATTTGAATGCAAATGCATGACAAGATAAGACAGTGGACCCTCCACCCACTATGTATAGGCTGTCTCCTCCCCGGCTGCACCCAGGGCACATGCCTCTCAGAATGATGTGTCCACCATTTCCTCCATCCCCGCCATCAGGACCTCCAAACTCCTTGCGGGGTTCACTGTGGAAACAGCTCATGCCAGAGCCTCCATTTCCTCCACGGACTAGAACTCTCCGGTGATCCACAAAATGTCTTTTCTACAGAGAATATAAGGCACCCAAGGATGTTAGCAACCCTGAAACTCTTCCAGGAGACACACATACATGCAGGCAACACACACACACACACACACACACACACACACACACACACACACACACA
>CABHPP010110099.1:8848-25561 GCA_902168425.1 Peromyscus attwateri | reverse complement strand
ATTTTCCAAGAAGCCTCCCCTCATGCCCCATCTTTTATGGAATGAGTCTGTGGCTAACAGGAGAATCTCAACCAGTCTAAGCCTAGGAAGCTATTTTTGCATCAGGACACAGCAAACGGTGCCACCTTTGAAAGTGAAGACACAGTTCTTGATTCCTGATTACAAAGGAGCATTTGGGCCATAAATGGGGTGTAATAGAAACGCGGTGGATGGAAGCACCACTCCCAGGAGGCCCAGGGAGGTTAGCTAAGGTGAGAGCCGCCTGTTCTGGGTCATGAGAGGAAACCCCGCTGGAAAGATGGCTCTTTTGGTCAAGTATTTGCCTGGTAAGTGTGAGGACCAGTATCTGACATCAGAACCTGTGTAAAGAGGCTGTGCAAGTTTGACTTCTTCCTTTCCAGTCTGTACCCCCTTGATCTCCTTTTGCTGTCTTATCGCTCTAGCTAGAACTTGGAGCACTATATTGAATAGACATGGAGAGAGTGAAGAGCTTTGTCTTGTTCCTGATTTTAGTGGGATCGCTTCGATGAGTTTCTCTCCATCTAATTTGATGTTGGCTGTTGGCTTGCTGTATACTGTTTTTATTGTATTTAGGCATGTTCCTTGTATTCCTGGTCTCTCCAAGACCTTTATCGTGAAGGGGTGTTGGGTTTTGTCAAAGGCTTTTTCAGCATTTAATGAGATGATCGTGTGGTTTTCTTTTTCTTTCAGTTTGTTTATATGGTGGATTACATTGACAGATTTTCATATGTTGAAGATTTCTAGCAATAGTGGAGAGGGTGCCTGAACTGGCCATCTCCTGTAATCAGATTGGTGACTAATCTAATTGTCATCAGAGAGCCTTTATCCAGTAACTTTATCCAGATCCACAGCCAAGCACTTGTGCTGAGCTTCGAGAGTCTCCTGAAGGAAGGGAGGAGAGAGGGAGGGGAAACTGTGGTTGGTGTGTAAAATAAATGAAAAAAAGTGTTAAGTAAGTAAAATAAAAAGAAGTTGTGCATAGTAGTACAAATGTGTAATCCCAGAGCCAGGGAGGCAGAGACAGGCAGATCCTGGGGTTCACTGACCAGACAGCTTAACATACTCTGGCAAACTTTGAGTCAATGAGAGATGCTGCCTAAAAATAAATAAATAAATATAAATATAAATATAAATGAATGAATGAATGAATGAATGAATAAATAAATAAATAAATAAATAAATAAAGGAAGGAAGAAAGGAAGAAAGGGGGAAAGGAAGAAAGGAAGTTTGGTAAGGTTTGGTAATGTTGATGAATTATAACACCTGGGGTTATCTTCTGATGTCCATATATACCCCATACACATGGGCATGTGAGCGTACATGTAGGTGTGAGTGTGTGTGTATAGGTAGGTGTATGTGTGTATGTATGTATTTGGGTGGGTGGGTGGGTGTGTATATGTAGATGTGAGTGTATGTGTGTGTATGTAGGTGTGTGTGTATTGTGTGTAGGTATGAGTGTACATGTGTGAGTGTTTGTGTATATGTAGGTGTGTGTATGTAGGAATGGGATGTCAGGTAGGCTCCCTTCTGGAAAAGTCTAGAGCCAAGCGACTCTCTCTAGCCTCCTGGGAAACAGGGTCACCTACTGGGAAACACCGCATGCCCCTGAATCTATAACGTAGAACTGCTCACTGTAACCTTAGTGACCAACCTTGTGCTCTGTGTTGACTGCCCTGTGGCTTGGCAGAGGCAACTGGTAAAAGCCCCAGATGTGAGGAACCAGGAAACCCAAGCTCTGTTTCTGCTTGTGCATTAGTTGATCACTGTTTTTATGAGCCCTGTAACACCCCAGTGCCTACAGGACGTGAAGACGGAGGAGCTTTGCATACAGATGTGAGGGTAGGTGTGAGAGCTGTCCCCACCTGCCTGCCCCCATCCCTCTAAGTCCTCGCACCTTCCTTTCTTCACAGTATGGCGTTATCGTGTGGGTGGCACCAGCTCTGACCTCCTCCTTTTCCTCTTCCTCAGGTTACAGAGGAAGAGAGTGAAGTTCTTTCAGAATTCTTGGGGACATGAGGGACCGGGTATCCAGTTTTAATTCTCTTTCACATGTTGTGGTCCCCTGGGAAACGCCTGTGGGCTTCTGTCCAGGACCCTTCCACTCTTGTGTGAACCCACCTGACAAAGGATCTGTCTAGGGTAGTCCTATAGCCTGTCACAAACCATTCATGGGGCTCCCTTCATAGATCCTGAACATCTTGGGGTCCCCATCATTGTTATACTTTGCTTTACTTCCCAAAGTGTACACCCTCCCACCTGTACACAGGAGCCCTTAGTCAAAGCAGTGCCTGCTGGGAAACACAGATCTCCCTTACCTGTGACAACCACCGTGGCATCATTTCAGTCCCAACACAGGGGTGTGTTTTTCCTGGTGGTGCCATCCTTTGTTATTGTGCATGGGCATCAATCCCAGGACCCCTGCAGATACCCGAATCAATGGATGCTTAAGCCCCTTATAAAATGTACCAAATGTGTTACTTCCTTCCATCTACCTTACCTCACCCAGATTCCTGCAATAACTAAGTCTCTGTAATTAGCTGATCTGTGACAGTGTTTGGGGTGATCATGACAAGAAAGTCTGGGCATATTCAGTACAAAAGCAGACATTTAAAAAAATTATTTTGGTCTGTGGTTCACTAACTACAAACAGAAACCCACAGACATGAAGAACTGACTATTCATTTATATGCAGAGTATCATGACCTGTAAGTTTTAAGTGGTACTCAAAATGTCAGCTACGGCCTCAGTTAATTCCCAATTACATAGATTTTGTGGGTGGTGCATTAGTCTCAGGCAGGCCTCTTAGGATATTTAACAAATAAGTAGCCATTTGCCCTCTCATACTGCCAGCCCCTGTCAGTTGTGGGGAGCTCATGGCAGAGTCTGACCAATAAGCCGCAGGTGGAAGGGGTATGTGCCATTTCCAGGCCAAAGCGTGGAAGAGCCAGGGCAAGTCTCCAGCTGCTCTTCCACCTGCTGCTGACTGCAGAACCTAAGATCAAAAGCATCTCACTTGCCCCGGATCCCTGCTGAGAGCAGGAAGTAACTTGTTAGGCCGCTGGGCTTGAATACAGCTGATCACACCCCAGTCTATTTAAACATCGCAGTCTTCTATGTTCCTGGACCAGGTCACCTCTTACAAGCCAGCTCCCATATGATCCAAAGCCTGCATTAGTTTCATGTTCCTTATAAGATACAGTGGGGGGAAAAATCAGACACCAAGACACATACATGCATGACCACCTCACAGCCTACATGGGTCTGTAGATAGGTAGGTAGGCAGAGAGAGGGAGACATGACAGACAGACAGACAGACAGACAGACAGAGATGCACATGTGCCAGTGCATCATGACTAGGAAACAGGATGGAGAAGGCCTTACTATTCTCAGATTCTTGGGCAATGTGATTTTAATGTCTTAGTTGAACAAGCGAGGAGAGTGGAAGTGCCCCATGCACATAAATCCTAGAAAAATTCTAGAATCTGACCCATGCTTAGCTTCTCTGGGTCGACACTGCCATCAAGAGAAAGAAACCCCATCTTTAAGGAATTTAGTCACCGAATCCAGACACAGACACTTTGCTATGACGGCAGTGCCATCTGACTTTGAAAATTGTGTTCAAGAGAATGTGTATGAGTAAAACCATCACAAAGAGGATAGGCAAGGTTAGCAAGGCGGCTCAGCAGGCAAACACCGGCTGCCTGAGCCTGACAACCCACATTCAACCTGGAACTCATGCAAAGGGATGAGAGAACCGACTCTACGGCGTGGTCTTCTGAGCTGCACGTGTCCGTTACGTCACAGATGTGCGCCTGTGCACACACAAACAATAATAAAAATTTTAAATGTAAATAAAAATCTAAAAGACGGATAACTTTTGTTAGTGGAGTAAGAGATTTGGAGAGAATCATGAAAATGAATTTAAGTCATCAAAATTACACATTATGAAAGAAAAATGGTGTATTCAACTTTAAATTCTATATAATAAAGGGAAAGGATGAGGTATGACCTGGGAAAAGGAAGTTGCCAACACGCATTGCACAAGGGTCAGTTTAAAGAACAGGTGAAGAACTCTCTAGAAAGAAGAGGAAACAATCTCTCTAAAGTAGACCTGGGTGAAAGACATGAACCCAAATGTGGTCCCCTGCTGTGACAAGCAGCCTGTCCACCAACTCTGGGTCCTTAGCTATGCTCTGTCTGTCTATCACAGGAAACAAAATAACACAGCACCCAAAGAGAAGATCTGCTTTAAGACAGAGAGAAAGAGAGAGATGCTCTGGGTTTCTGTGCTGAGTCAGTGCGCACAGGCAAGAAGGAAGCCAAGGCCAAGTTCCCAGGAGGTTAGTCCCTTCTCTTGGTCCATTCACACTGCTGTAACACAGTCCCACAGACTGGGACATTTATAAGCAACAGAACCTTCTTTGGCTCAAAGCTCTGGAGGCTGTGATGTCCAAGGTCAAGAGACCACACGCACTGAGGCCTCTCATGCATTATCCCATAGGGGAAGAACCGTGCACCAGAGAGTAAGAGGCTCCACGCTGCACCTTCTCACACACTGTAGTATCAACATCTGCTTACACCCTCATGACCTAAACACTTTACTCTGGTTTCCACTTCCCAATGCTACCGTACTAGATTTTTAGGGGGTCATCTTCATATCAGCCTTTGAGAAAGCCAATATCTTAAAGACGGAAACAGAATTAATGGAAGGAATACATATCACAAAGGGATTTATTAGATTGGCTTACACGACACACACTGGGTAGTCAGTCTGGCAATGGCTGCCTTCACAGTGGAGAGGTTGAGAACCCAGTACCTGCTTAGCTCACAAGACTGGATGCCTCAGCTGCTCAGATCTGGTGCAGAGGGCCTGGAGGGTTCCTGGGGAGCCACTGGTCTTTAGTCCATGTCGGAAGGCAGCGGAGGCTGGGGTCTGACGTCAGTGACGGACAGTGACAGCAGGTGACAACAGCAGGGTAGGCGGCCTTACCAGCAAGGAATGAAGGCAGGCAGGCAGAAGTAGCCCTGCTTTACTTCAGACTTCTTTATACCTGGACCACCACAGGAAGCCGATTCCCACTCTGGGGGACGGTCTTCCTCCCTTCAGTTAATCCTTCTAGGACTCAATTGATTCCAGATCTAATCAAACTGACAGCCAAGATTAGCTACCACAGTTTCCCTTGTCCTCAAGATCTGTTTGCTGTCACGGAGCCCTGGGGGTGCCAGGAGGATGTGTGTGTTAAGGCTCCCCTCAACAGATGCCTCAAGAAGACTTCATTGTAATTGGGACAGCCAGTGAGAATGTCCTGGAAACTGTTGTAAAATATTTCATGCGGCTGTCAAAGAATGTGCTGCTGGGCTGGTGCCCAGTGTGGCTGTGGACAGACTGTAGCAGTCGGTGCCTCAATGGTTGAGAATTTTGCATGTTTTACTGTTGGCAGTTCCTTACTGGAAATGAGATGTATTAGTCCTTTGGTAAGATGTTAAGCTTGTGGCTTTACATAAGGACAAAAGCGTTTGAAAGTAATAAAAACCTACTTTCAACTCCAGCTACCACAGGGTCCTGAGCCTGCCTAGAAAGCTGAGTGTGATGCTAAGTCATGTGGGATTGGGGAAAGTCACATGACTGCGTTGAGGCCCAGTTTCCTTATTTGTAAGTGAGTGAAAGAATCTGCAGGTGTGGGCTGTAGGAAGAGTGAGAGCGGCCACCGTGTGTGATATGTCAGCTGTCAATCAGCGTCAGCATCTGCTAGGTAAGGGATGAGTGGAATGGCCGTGTTTCTACCCATGTCGATGACTCTGTTCCTATCCCCCGTACCACAGGGTAAACACCATGGAAAATTTCCCCACTGATGTCCTGAGTTGGCTACAAGCCTTTACTGACTGAGCCCATTGGGTCCTTCAGCCTTATTGACGAGATGAATGGTCAAGAGGGAACAGAGAACAGATGTGAACAAGGAAGGGTCCAGACCCCCGTGAAGGGAGCTTTGACTGCGTGTGTCGCTGTTCCCTGCTCCTCGGGACACCTCCTCTCTGGGAGGGACTAGGTTAGACAACAACCTTCTTACCCAGCCCACTTCAATTCTTCTACAACCTTTACGGGTACTCGACATGCCATTACTCTCTGTCATTCTGTCCTCGGGCATCCAGGATGGAGACGTGGAATTCTGCATCTGCGCCCCCAACATCTGCACAGGACCTGGTGCAGAGCAGGTGCTCAATACAGGCCGCTGAATGAGGTGACCAAAATTATAGGCTGAAAGGTACCCCACCCCAATCCATATGTGGAAGTCCTAACCCCAGGTAACTCAGAATGGAGCTGAGCTTGGAGATGGGGACATTTAAGAGGTAACTATGGTAAAATGAGGTCTGATGGGAGGCTCAAACCTGACTTGACAGGTGTCAGTATGAGATGAGATTTGGACAAAGTCAGACATTAGGAAGATCCTGAGAATCTGACTAGCTTCAAGCCTAGGAGAGACTCCTGGAGAAGCCAAGCCTGCTGATGGCTTTAGCTCAGACTTCTAGTCACCAGTACCAAGAAGAATTTGTGGTGGTTAAACTACCCAGCCTCCAGGCCTTTGCTATGGCAGCTCTCTCCCCCTAATGCATTTGTTGAGTGAGGTGTCTGCAGCTGAACTGAGTACTCCAAAGCACTCATGGTTTAGTCCTTCATCCTCAGAAACAGAGGTCTCCCCTTCATCCTCAGAAACAAAGGTCTTCACTCTTCAAAACCCTGGAAGAGTCTGAAGACTGGAAGAAGTTTTAGTGCTGGTAGAATCCAGATCGCCCCAGGTCACACTCTTACCTGGCAGGCAGGACAGACATCTAACAGTTGCTCTGGGCCCCTTGAGAGACCTGTCGTGGTGTTGTTTATTGTATTGACAGTATCTATCATCGATTTATAAGCTTGCAACAAACAAAAGTACAAACAGTAATTCAGACGGGAAAGAGGTGAGACTCGGAAGCTGGAGTGGAGTCTCCTGCAATGGTGTGGTGGGGAGATGCAATTGTGGTCTAATGGAACAGCATCGGGTGGATAGTGGGAAAGGAGGTTGAGCAAAGCAATAAACCTCAGAGAACAGCAGACCTCAGTGTCCACACAAGGGCTTGGGCACGGGTGGGTGTGTCATGTCCTAATGAAGATTCTAAATGTGCCAAGACTGGTCATTACCCTCACACTTCATCCTGACAGAGAGGTGGCAGTCATGTGACCTGGGATCCACTACATTCACACTTCATCCTGACAAAGAGGTGGCAGTCATGTGACCTGGGATCAGCTGCTTTGCTCCTGACTTGAGGCTTTTCTCCAAACACTCAGGTGGCTTTCTGGTGAGTTAGGTCAGACTCCCAGGAACCACCTCTTTCTGCCTGGGTTTTGTGTAGACCCCAGACCCACCCGAGTCTTGGCCTAGGTAGCCAGCACAGAAGAACCAAAGGAAAGGAGTAGGCAAAGGGGTGGGGTGGGGAGCTGGTCTCACTGAGGGTTGAAGCAGTGAAAGCCACTCAGTTATCCAATCAAGAGCTTTTCCGGCAGGGTCTGTCTCTGGTCTGCCTTTCTTCCTGGGCATAAGATGGAGAGAGAGAAGCAGGACTATCCAAGAGCCAGTCACAGTTTCATAGCATGGAAACACTATTGCCTTCTTGGCCTCTCAGCTTGACCGAACTTTATCCTGGGTGGACACTGCTAGGAGGGTGTGGGCAAGGATTCCAGGGTGCTGTTATTTGTGGTCATGGTGACGAAGCAGTTCTTGAGTGACAGCATGTGTAGAGGGCATGGGGAGCATAGGCATGTTTGAACATTTGCCTGTGACACCCGATCTTAAGCTTTCCCTTCTGCGAGCATCACCTCCTCTCTTCTCCCTGGCCCTGTACAAGTCTGGCTGAGCAGACCACCTCTACGAAGCTGTCTGGCATCTCTGCACTGACATTTTGTTCTGTACTACTGTGCCGGGCAGCAGTAAACAGGAATGTACATGAGTGACTCCCTTCTTTCTATCTGTAATCAGGCTGCAGGACACATGTTAGAATTCTAATCAGGAACCTGTGGAAGTGTTAAGAAACAATCCCTTAAGCCAATTTTTTTCAATGTCAAGTAAAATTTGCAACGAGCCTCTGGCCTATCCTCCGCTGAGTGCTCTAGTTCTAATGATCGATGGGGTTACCGCTTCTTAAACACTCCCGGCTCCCCTTAATTGACTGGATTTTGGCTCTGTTCCTAGAATCAGCTCCTTGGTGGCCTCTGACCATGTAGACCGTTCAATGTAGTGGAAGGAAGGTGGTGATTTTGCCTGACTTTGAGTGACACCAGCTCTTTGCTGTTGGCTTGGTTCCAGCCTGAGCAATACTCATTTCCAGTTCTTGGATAACATGGCCCTTCCCTCCTAATTCTTCCCTTGAACATCAAAGGCTCACACCACACTCTTCCTAAAACCCAGGCTCACCTCTTCTCCCTGTAGTGTGGTACATCTTAGTCCCCTGTGTGTCTCAGCTCCTCTATAGATTTGTAAATCATAGGAGAGCTATGGGCAGACAGATGAACTGTCAAAAAAAAAAAAAAAAAAAACAAAGACACAGGAGGAAGAGAGAAAGAGAGAGCACAAGAGCAAGAGAAGGGAGAGTTAGTTTTCTCATCACTGTGACAGAAGAAGTATATGACCAAACAGCCTGAAGGAGCAAGGCTTTATTTAGGCTCACCATCTCAGATCTCTCAGCCCATGATCCTTGACGCTGCTGATTCTGGGCCAATGGTGAGGCAGAGCGTCATGACTGACAGCAGAAATATGTGCAGATGGAGGTTGTTCACCTCATAGAGGACAGGAAATAGAGTATGAGACAGGAAGGAACCAGAAACAGACACCCTATGAACTTGGCCCCAGTGACCTACTTCCTCCAACTAGGCTCTACCTTCCATAACCTCCTCAAATGGTACTACCTGCTTTGGACTTAGCCACTGACACATGAGCCTTTTGGTGGGAATACTTCAAGTCATGAGCAAAGGATGGGGAAAAAGAGAGACCATCAAAACGAAGCCTTTGAGCTCAGACCTTTGTTCTCACCACATACAAAGTCCACTGAGCTCTTCCTTGAAGGCATTTTCACTTCTTGTGGTGGTTTGAATAAGAATGCCTCTCCCATAGGCTCATAGATTTGAATGCTTGGTCACCAGGGAGTGGCACTGTTAGGAGATAAAGCCTTGTTGGAGTAGGTGTGACTTTGTTGGAAGAACTTTGTCACTGGGGGTGGGCTTTGGGGTTTCAAACACTCAAACCAGGCCCAGTGTCTCTCTCTTCCTGCTGCCTATGGATCCAGATGTAGAACTCTCAGCTCCTTCTCCAGCACCATGTCTGCCTGCACACTGCCATGCTTCCTGCCAAGATGGTAATAGGCTAAACCTCTGAACTGTAAGCCAGCCCCAATTAAATGTTTTCCTTTATAAGAGTTGTCATGGTCATGGTGTTTCTTCACAGCAATAGATCACTGACTAAGATACTTCTCATCAAAAAGATTAGAAAGACAGATATAGATATTTATTTTTCAACCTATTCATGTGGCTCTTTACTAAGATTAGTCACAAATGGCAACTCTGGCAAATGTGGGACCTGAGTATGAAAATACCCTGGGCTGACCCGGAAATTGTCCTCCTCCAGACAGACTGCAGAGAACCACCTGTAGCTGGGTCTTCTGTGTTGAACATGACCCTTAATAATTCATGGCATTTACCTGGTGTGATGGTTAGTTTTACTCATCAACTTGGCACAAATCATCTAGGAAGAGATTCTCAATGAGGGATTATGTAGGTCAGGCTGGCCTGTGGACAAGTCTATGGGGCATTATCTTGATTGTGCAGTTGATATGGAAAGAAGCTTCCCACTATGAGAGGCACCATTCCTTAAGTTTAAGTCCTGGGTTGTATAGGAGTAGAGAAGGTCAGCTGAGTAGTACATGCCTGATTCTTCTCTCTGCTCTTGACTGTGGATGGGATTGGATGCTCAAATTCCTTTTTGCATTGATTTCCCTTCTATAAAGGACAGTAATCTAGAATCATGAGCTTAAAAAGACTCTTCTCTGAATTACTCTCTGTCGAGGTGCTTTATCACAGCAGCAGAAAGAAAACGAAGACATTTGGACTGTCTCCGTCATTGCCAGGTCAACATTTCCATATTTGAGGATTTTGTTCTCAACAGGAGATTCCATTTCAAGAGTTATCACTTACCGCATCATCCAGAGAAATATCAGGATGAGGGAAGATGGACTCAAACATAAGAAAGGGGCAGTTGTACTCTGGGTACCTGTGAAAGTGGCTCCTCTCTGAGTTCCAAGGTCAGTCACTAACATGAGCAAACCTGATCCCTAGAAGACTGTATGTGCCTCACCAAAGGCTGACACTAGGAAGCCTTGGCCTTTGCGTTCTGAATCTTCAGTATTTTGCTTTCCAGTGATCAAGATCTTCTCCAGGTTAGTCAGCCTTCTATGGCAGTAACACTGAGGGTTTGGAAGGTCCTGTAGAAGGTACTGTATCTCCTATGGCAGTAACACTGACAGTTTGGAAGGTTCTGTAGAGGGTACTGTATCCCCTATGGCAGTAACACTGATGGTCTGGAAGGTCCTGTAGAGGCTACTGGATCTCCTATACCATGGGAGATTTTGAAGATGACATCATGTAATCAAGGATACATGCTAGAACGGAGGAAGCCAAAGTGTTTCAACATTGCAGGGCTCAGAGTTCTTGTAAGAGTAAAAACCATGTTTTAGCTTGCTCAGCTGTGCAGGGGCAAGGTGGGGAGCACCGAGCTCCTCCCTCTGTGGTCATGGCTGCTGGTTAGTGTGGGCCTGAGCAGTCCTACCTTTTTGCATGAGTACCTGCTCATGTAACAAAGGGTTTCCAAAGGCCTTTACAAAAAATGTAAGTGCATGTTAAATAGAGAGCTGGGTAATTAAGCTCATTAGCAGAAAATAATTTGCTCAGCTTGCTGGAGGTCGCTGGCTCTGGGCTGCCCGTGGAGCTTACGAGGCAAGGGGGAGGAGGTGGAACTGGAGTAGGGAACAGGCAATAGGGAGTCCTGTGTGCCACGGCCTCACTCTTCCCTTTCCCACTCTAAGAGGGGCTGATGAGGTGGAGAGTCGCAGTGGGACTCTGCAGCACAAAACAATGGTTGATAGGCCAAGCCTACGAGTCTATGCAGAGGGTCATGAACCCAGGGTAAGTGGGTTTCTGATGGCGGGGTGGGGAGGGCGCAACAGCACAATCTTCTCTGCAGACTCTGTATCTAGATACAAAGACCAGGCCTGGGAACACCTCTCTCCAAAATATACTCACTTGTTAGAAGGTTGAGTGCCTTTGTTATGCATTAGCTGCCAGAAAACATAATGCGAAGTATTCTTCTCTCTCTCTCCAAAGGGACTATTTTACTCTATTGGTCCTGCTTCTAAGCTCCTTGTAGTTCCCATGACTGAGAGGACAACATACACTTCTTTGCTTGATTATTCCTAATTTCTTCATGGGCCAACGCCACTCCTGCCTTCCCTTCCATAGAAGCCCAACCCTGCAGACATCTTTTCAGCACACCAGCGTGGAAAGCTTTCTAAAGACTCACTACAGGCTGGTGAGGTAACTCCACAGGCAAAGGGCTTGCCATGCAAGCATGGTCCCAGAACCCACTGATAAGATAACTCCACAGGCAAAGGGCTTGCCGTTTAAGCATGATCCCAGAACCCACCAACACGAACTAGATAGAGCATGTGTATAACCCTAGCACTGCTATGGTGAGAGGCAAGGCAGAGACAGGAGAATTTCCCAGGTGCTCCCAGGACAGCCAAGCTGGATTACAGAGTGTAACAGAAACAAAAGCGCCTGCTTTTCAAGGTGGAGGGACAGAACTGGCTTTCCCAAACTGTCCTCTGACCTCTACACACATGCCATGGTATGCATATACACAACAACACAGTAATAATAATAATAATAATAATAATAATAATAATAAATTAATAAACATTTAAAGCCTCATTACTTGCACACATCCTCTTCTATTTGTCTAAAATACTGATTGTCTTCCTTGTTTACCTAGCCAACCCTATCTATCCTTCAAATCCCATCTCAGAAGTTATCCATTCTGTATAGTCCCTATGACATGCTTAAACAATGACACCCCCCCCCCCCCCCCCCCCACACACACAAGTAGTAGATCTGCAGCATAGAGCTGGTCATTCTGTCCTGTACATGCCCATGGTGTTTTCAGAGACTACCCCAAGGCTACAAGATCCTCAAGGGCCTGGTGATGGCGATGTCTTCTTCCTACCCATGCCATTAGCACTAGAATGGAAGATAAAGCTGCTATGGCCACCCAAGCTTCTGAACCTTGCTCTGCTCCTGCTTCCACATGTCTGACTGGCCAGCACCCCATGTCCCCTGCATCCCTCTGGCTGCAGCAAGCACAGGGAGGATATTTGCAACCGGAACAACATTTCTTTACCCTCTCTCCTTACCACCTAATCTGACTCTATGGCCTGTTTTTGTTTTTTTTCTCATTTCCTCCACCATTATCTTGATAGATGGACCTCCTACTCCTTCTAGTCTGCCTCAGTTTATCCATAAGTTAAATGACATAAAGGAACACCCTGAGTCTTTTTTGTAGAAATATTACATGTTAGCAAAACATGTAATTAGCATCTATCAGCCATGAATTATGTAAACCCTAAGGGGAAAATGATGATAAAGACATAGATCCTGTTCCACAGTAACTGTTCATCTAATAAAGGGGAAAATGTACATGTGCAATCATGACCTTTAAAATATGTCAAGGGCTATACCAACACTGTATGTCTTAAGATGAAGATGCATAAAGAACAGAAGTGTATGTGGGTGTTCACATTCCGGTTCATAGTGTAGAGAGTGAGAGCCTCTGACCTGGTGAATTGTTTAAGACACTGCTCAAGATGGACCTGCCTAGGCTCAGTGTGCTGGGCTGTGCTGACTCCCCATGGGAGACCTTGATTTGGGGGATGTGGGGATGTGGGGTGGCTTGGAAGGGAGGGCTGGGAGGTGGGAGGAGGGAGGAGGGGGGATCTGTGAGTGGTATGTAGAGTGAGTAGAAAATTTCTTAATAAAGAAAAATGAAAAGAAAAAGAAAAAGACAAAGAAAAAAAAAACCACTGGAAACATTGGCAGAATGGATGGTCTACCTCCTACCACCAAAGGGGCAGGCCGAGGATGGAGCTCAGTGGTAGGGCACTCGCAGAGCGTGTCCAAGGCCACAAGACGAGCAAATGAGGAGAGGTGCGGAGCAGGGCTGGAACTGACTAAGCACACACTGGGACATGGTAGATGGCCACCAGCCTGAGCTCTCAGGACACTGGAGATCTGCTGCAAGCTGTCTTCAGGAGCATCAGAAAAGCTCCTTATAGAATAGGCAGGGAGCCCAGGAATCCTGGCCCATAAAGACCAGCCATGGTCCTCCTCATCACCATCCAAGAGGATGCTGAAGTCAGGTAAGTGCTGCTAGAGCACATGGTCTTCGCCACATGCCATCCACAGGGTGCTAGGGACTCTGTGTATATAACACACCACACACCATACACACACACACACACACACACACACACACACCACACCACACCACACACACAACACACCACACACCACACACACACACACACACACACACATACACACAACACACACACACACCACATACACACCACACACACACAGATATACACACACCACATACACACCACACACACTCCACACATACACATACACATACACACACACCACACACACACACACACACACACACACCACATACACACCACACACAGTGGGGGATGGAGAGAGAGTGCACTGCACATTTGGGAAACTCCTCTTTAAATACAAATAAATGTGTTAGAGAATTTTTTCAAGGTCTTTGATATACTGATGTGTTTCGGAAATTTCATAGAGGAAAATAAATGAAGTAGCATTTTCCAAGCCTGTTCGACTATAAAACCCGCTATTTTGCCAGAGGTTACATTGAACTTGTGCTACCTGTAGTAATAAATGCTGCGAGCAAGCAAAGGTGTCCGTCCCTTTCCAGGCCCATCTCACCTAAGTTTGGAGACTGTGGATGCTCCCTGCCTGGATCTGACTGATCGATGGGTGAGAAGAGAGGGGCTCACAGGAGAATAGTGGTTTATTTTAAAACCTCGAAAGTCTTTCCTAGTTTGATTATATTTTTCTTTCTCACAAATGTCAGCCACGAGGAGCACAAATGAGGGACAAACTTTTCTGACCCATTTGTAGCACTGAGGTCCAGGCTTGTTCTGACCAATTCAATGAGATACATGGTCCAGAGTGCTCCTCTTGGGAAAGGCCCAGAGTGCTCCTCTTGGGAAAGGCTTTGATTTCGGAGCTCTCTGTGGATTACAGAGCAGGAAGAGTCTGAACCGTGAGAGTCATCTACAATTCTCCCCGCTCTCACTCCCTTGGCTTCTCTTCTTCTGGAGACCTAAGCACGGTTCAGACCACCCTGGGCTGCACGAATTCACGTAGGACACAGTAGACCTCAGCCATCTCTCCACCCGTCCACACGTGTGGAGTACGTGCTGGGCCGCAGAACTCCTATCTTCCCTTCCATAAAGAGAGCTGGCATCCGAGGGAAGTCTGCGGGTGTGTTAGGCCCTGGGACTTGCCTCTGATCCCCGCCCCCCCCTCCCCACTTTTGTGATAGAAAGTTCTTGCTCTTATAACCCTGGGAGGTATTTTGCAAGGCCCCACATGCCCTTTTTCAACTTCTTTCCAACTGTGCACACTTGTGCCACCTGGTCATCTTCAGGCTCACCTTGTAGCTTCGCCCTTTCCAGCCTTCCTCGGCCGTGTTCTGAACAGTTCATCTGGCTACCAAGTTCCTTCTCACGTATTCTGGGCACTTGTTGAGTTTAAAAGACGCCTCTGGGCACCACTCCCCAAAGGCTAGCCTGCTAGCTGCTGCCCCACCTGAGAAGGCTGATGGGCAAAGCTCCTATGAATGGTGGCACTGTCGGTCCCTCGGCCCCCACCAGCAGGGGCACCTTTATCTCCAGGCTGAATGGGGGAGCACAGGAAATACTCTCCAAAGAAATCAAGCCAATCTGCCTAGAAGGGCCTGGAGTTCCCAGGGTGGAAGTTGATGCCTGAGAATAGGGACCTCCTTGTTTGGGCATCAGTCAGAGCATGGATTCAGATTTCTGAGAAAAAAAAATTCGCTTAATTCTAGACTTCCAGTGTTCACAATACACCTGAAGAGAAGCCCATAATATGTTGTGGGACAGACAGGGGCCAGAAGTGGCAGAAGGAACCTATGAAAGCCTTCTATAGGAACCAATTGAATGCCACTCTTAACAGCAACGGATTACCACAGATCAATAGACACGGAGGGAAACAGGAAACAATAGAGAGAAGAAGACTCCAAAGGTGTGAAGACAGACATTTAAACCATCAAGTCTCTCTTCTTTTTCTGTAATGTGTGTGAGTGTTTTGCCTACATGTATGTGTGTGCACTGTATGTGCACCTGGTTCCCACAGAAGAGGGTGTTGGATCCCTTGGAACTGGAGTTACAGATGGTCATAAGCTGCCATGTGGGTGCTGGGAATTGAACCCAGGTCCTCTTCCAGTGGCCTTAATCGTTGAGCCATCTCTCCAGGTCCCCAGTTCACTCTTCTTTATAGACATTTACAGAGCTCCTTAAAGCAAAGTCATCTTCCCCAGGAGGAACCCAGATGCAATTGGGTTTTGAACTGGTCAAAACCAGCCTGGAACCCAGCAATGCAATTGGTTCTGAAAGTTTCATCCATCTGAGCTGGGGAAAGGGACCCACAGGTGAAGGTGCCTGCCACCAACCAGAGAGACTTGAACTTGTTCCCTGGCTCGCACATGGTGGACAAAGAGCAGTGAGGAAAATATTTCAAATCCAACCGATTACATTTCCACTGGGGAAAACAACAACAACAACAAAACCTAACCTGCTAGCCCTGATAATAGATTTTCTGCAGTCCAAGCATTGTGTTTTAAGATGTACACGTGCCATTTCATCGACCCTACTCTCTATGGTTGATATACTGTGCACCCCAATAAACTTATTACAGAGGGTACAATTAACACACGATTTTCTGATGAAGGTACATGAGATTAAGTGATTTGTAAAAGGTCATGTGGATAACAAATGGAGAGTTAGGCTCAACACTGAGGCAGTTTAATAGGAATCCCTGGTCAATATCGGTAGATCACCTCCACCCTCCCAGATGGGCAGAACGTGAGTCTTCCAAGGTGCACTTCAGGTCCAGTTAACACAGTTTAGTTAGGCAGGAAGCAAAACTTAGGAGATGAGAGTCAGCGCAAGCTGTGAAACTCAGAAAGCAGTGCTTGGTGGGAAGGAGGAGGTAAGCTGGCATGCCAAGCGTGTTTTGTCTGCACTTCGCAGTGATTTGGAAGGGCTCTAGGGAGAAGTTCTAGTGGTAGGATGCTGCCTTATGACTGGTCAGTTAGAGGTGAAGAGAAGCTGGGCTAGGAAGCATTCTCCTGAGAAAAGCTCGTTTACAGTTCTTTCCTTTCTGCCATCTGTCTGTCTGTCTCTGTCTCTCTCTCTGTCTGAGTGTGTGTGTGTGTGTAAAATCTATCTATCTACCTACCTATCTAATCTCTCTCTCTCTCTCTCTCTCTCTCTCTCTCTCTCTCT